>CM038707.1:886956-909456 GCA_021613375.1 Megaleporinus macrocephalus | reverse complement strand
TGTACATTCATACTCGAGGACACTTACAATCAGCGCACAGCCTGCTGGGACTTTATATCCACTGATGACCGAGTCCTCATGTAGCCAGCGAGAAGTTGCTGGTGCAGTCGGGTACAGACGGAGCGTCTCCTTCAAGACCTACAGCACAAACACCACCACCTTAAATACTATAACATTCACCTACTGACCACCTCCTTATATCTCCACTCACTGACCACTGTATCAGCTCCACTGACCATACAGGAGCTCCACTCACTGTCCACTGTATCAGCTCCACTGACCATACAGGACCTCCACTCACTGTCCACTGTATCAGCTCCACCTACAGACTGTAGTTCATCTGATTCTCTGTATACTTTGTTACTCTGTTCTTTAATGATCAGGACCCCCACAGGACCCCCACAGAGCAGATACTATTAGGGAGGTGGGTCATTCTCAGCACTACATTGATACTGACGTGGTGGTGTGTTAGTGTGTGTTGTGCTGGTGTGAGTGGATCAGACACAGCAGTGCTGCTACAGTGTTTAAACAAATCAGTGTCTCTGCTGGTCTGAGAATCGTCCACCAACCAAAACTGGTCTATAACAAATCAATAGCGTTAACTTCTGATAATCTGTATATTATTAATATTTCGTCGACTAACCTGAGATAAGTACGTCAGTTTTCCAAGATCGTCATACACAATTTCCCGTCTGGTTCCGAGAACCTCGTCCACCTCCTCTTTAGCCCTGAAGGTGAAAAGCGAAACTCAGGCACATGTTTTTCAAACATCAAACAGAAAAGTATTAAAAGATTATTTACTATAATTCGATTATTTATTGGGGATTTTCTTATTTTACCTCTGTAGTATTTCTGGGTGCTTCCCGAGCTCCATAATGGCAAACGAAAGCTGATTGGCTGTTGTTTCTTGTCCTAAAATTAGAATTAGGAACAGTTTGCCACTCGTGTTTGCACACAGCGGAATTTGACCTCCCCACACACACTAGTGAGCACACACACCACGGGGCAGTGAAACACCCACACTAGTGAACATATACACTAGGGGGCAGTGAAACACTCACTTACACTAGTGAACACACGTACTACTGGGCAGTGAAACACCCAGACTAGTGAACATATACACTAGGGGGCAGTGAAACACTCACTTACACTAGTGAACACACGTACTACTGGGCAGTGAAACACCCAGACTAGTGAACATATACACTAGGGGGCAGTGAAACACCCACATACCTTAGTGAACACACATAATACTGGGCAATGAAACATCCACAGTAGTGAACATATACACGAGGGCGCAGTGAAACACTCACATACACTAGTGAACACACGTACTACTGGGCAGTGAAACACCCAGACTAGTGAACATATACACTAGGGGGCAGTGAAACACTCACTTACACTAGTAAACACACATAATACTGGGCAGTGAAACATCCACAGTAGTGAACATATACACTAGGGGGCAGTGAAACACTCACATACACTAGTGAACACATGTACTACTGGGCAGTGAAACACCCAGACTAGTGAACATATACACTAGGGGGCAGTGAAACACCCACATACAGTAGTGAACACACGTACTACTGGGCAGTGAAACACCCAGACTAGTGAACATATACACTAGGGGGCAGTGAAACACCCACATACAGTAGTGAACATACGTACTACTGGGCAGTAAAACACCCAGACTAGTGAACACATACACTGGGGGGCAGTGAAACACCCACATACACTAGTGAACACATGTACTACTGGGCAGTTAATCATCCACACTAGTGAACACACATACTAGGGGCAGTAAAACACCCAGACTAGTGAACATATACACTAGTGAACACACGTACTACTGGGCAGTGAAACACCCAGACTAGTGAACATATACACTATGGGGCAGTGAAACACCCACATACTTTAGTGAACACACATAATACTGGGCAGTGAAACATCCACAGTAGTGAACATATACACTAGGGGGCAGTGAAACACCCACATACAGTAGTGAACACACGTAATACTGGGCAGTGAAACATCCACAGTAGTGAACATATACACTGGGGGGCAGTGAAACACCCACATACACTAGTGAACACATGTACTACTGGGCAGTTAATCATCCACACTAGGGGGCAGTAAAACACCCACATACACGCACACTAGTGAACACATATACTAGGGGCAGTGAAACACCCGGACTAGTGAACACATACACTAGGGGGCAATGAGCACACTTGCCCGGAGTGGTGAGCAGTACCCCGGGAGCAGTTGGGGGTTAGGTGTCTTGCTCAAGGCCACTTCAGTCGTGTCCTGCTAGTCTAGGGGATACAA
The DNA here is from genome assembly GCA_021613375.1 of Megaleporinus macrocephalus. NCBI lineage: Eukaryota > Metazoa > Chordata > Actinopteri > Characiformes > Anostomidae > Megaleporinus > Megaleporinus macrocephalus. The sequence continues at coordinate 907,125 of CM038707.1, read as the reverse complement.
GACTGGATCCCTAACCTTCAGCCCTCGACTGCCCCGTTAAACACAACAGCAGTAATTAGTGTATTAATAAGTGACTTAATAGGTAATAAAAGATCAAAGCACCATGAAATAATAAATTAAGAACCGTCTCACCTGCAATAAAGAAGGTCACAAAGTTGTCAAGCATCAGTTCGTGGTCTTCCTCATTATTAGCTTTCAGCTCCTCTGCAGGAAATACAGTTTCATACAGTCTCATGAAAATAATAACATATAATAATAATAATAATAATAATAATAATAATAATGTAGAGCTGAGCTCGCGTTCACATTTTACTGACTCTGAATTAGACATTAATGATTTATTAGCTGGAAAAGAATCACCAGCCGTTTTGAGGATCTGGGTGAGAATGTCTTTGGGGACGTCCTCGCCATTCTCCACAGCGCTCCTCCTCTCGTTTATCCACTTGGATCCAGTTGTACGTAGAAGATCCACAGCATCTTTTATGTCCTGCAGCTTCTTCTTGTTCTTCGGGAAAACCTACGAACGACAGTAGACCACGTTTTCTGGATTGTACAGGTGGACAGGACGAGTCTCAGGTGTGTAAGTGTTAGTCTCAGGTCTCAGGTGTGTAAGTGTTAGGAAGGTGAAGGTTCTCACCGTGAAGAGTGGATCTCTAATGTAATGAACCATTCCCTGCAAACAAAGCTCGATGGCGTTCGGGAACGGGGAGTCATAATTCCTCAACAAGTCCAGATCCACCCCGAAGGCCACCTGCGGATTAAAGGCAGAGTCATCGTTATTACTGTGGGGAACAACAGCGATCCTGATCCAGACCTAGCAGAAACACAATCCAGGATCAGCTGCAGCAGCTGCGCTGGAGTAGTTAGTACTGTCATCAGTCTGCTGAGAACATACCAGAGCTCCTGACACGCTGGATCAGGAAACACACCTGCGCAGCGCTTTTACCTGGACGGCTCTGAATCACTGACATTATTAGGCTGGAAAAGTTGCGGAGCAGACACCTTGCAGATAACGTCCAGCGTGACACAGTTGACCAGCTGGTGCATGTTGGCCGTGCTTTGCTCTTCTGCTATCTCCTCCAGCCTCTCCATAAGATGCTCGGCCCTCTCGTTGAAGGTGCCCATCAGACCTCGCAGGTAGCTGTGAAGAGTTACAAGAGCAGCTGTTGAAGCTCCTACAAGTTCTCAGCCTCTCCTAAACAGATGAGTGAGGAAGCAGAACTCACGAGCTGCTGAAAGCGGGGTCCATGATCCGGCGCTGCTTGTACCACAAGTCATGGTTCATTGCCGTCACCAGTCCATTTCCCAGGAACCTGTGGAGACACCAAGAAACGTGACCTTCACCCGGAGCGGCTCAAAAACTTTGGGGTGAAGTTTAAGAGGCAGTCTTGCAGCAAGCGGTGGAACTTCTCACGCTTCAGTCAGAGCAGAGCTAGTGAAGTAAGTGAAGTGTTTGATGTGGAACGCGTCTGGAGGTTCTGGAAAAGGGACTGATTCCCACTGACTGCTCCGTCTTGCGTGGAAGAGCGTGGGCTGTATAGACGCACGCCGCCGTTCGCTCCGCTGCGGAGCACTTCCAGCAGACCGGGTCTTCACTATTAATAAACGAGGATTAACGTAAATTCTTTAACTCACCAATCCCGCTCCGGTCTTCCAGAGCGCTGAGCACGACGCTGTGCTTTCTGTGGATGAGCTCATATTGAGGACAGTCTTGCTCACGGAGCCACGTCAGGCCTGAAGGTGACTAATTCTGTGCTCTAAACTCTGCAGATGAATCATATCTTCTACTGAGAAGTTTGAGAAATAAGGACACTTACCTTCTTCCAAACAAGTGGAACAGACGCTTGTAGACAAAAGGATCTTTTAAGTACTTGGGCGACATCAGAAACTCCTGCAGCAGCAAAACAGAGAACATTAGAGAACATTAGAGAACGTCAGAGAACGTCAGAGAACATCAGAGAACATCAGAGAACATTAGAGAACGTCAGAGAACATTAGAGAACGTCAGAGAACATTAGAGAACATTAGAGAACGTCAGAGAACATTAGAGAACATGAGGGACACTTTTAAATACTGAGCTGCATCAGGACGGCTCTCTGAGCACCAGCTGAACACCATCTCTGAACACCAGCTGGACATCACTGTTACTACTAGATCTATATGCACTGCTGCTTTATACATACACCTCATATTGTACATCCTACTATACAGTTATATACACTCACCGCACTGTATTATGGGTTACTGTTACTCTGCACAGTCACATGTCATCTGTATGATATCACACCTTACACTTCAGTTGTTGTTTTATATTCTTATTATATATTTTATATATTATATATTATATATTATATATTTAATATTTTATATATTATATATTTTATATATTATATATTATTATTATATATTTCTTTATTTATGTATCTGAACGTGTGGGAGGTTATTTTGCTACTGCTTGCTCTTCACTGGACTTCTGCTGTAATACCCGACTTTCCCTCTGGACTTTATCTGTCTGTCTGTCCGTCCGTCCGTCCGTCCGTCCGTCTGTCTATCTGTCTATCTATCTATCTATCTATCCTTGTACAGGTTAAGTGTGACTGCACAGTGTGATGTATACCTTCGTAGCCTCTGGACAGCTGACCACCAGAGCCACACCGTGAAAGCTGTTGATTCTGTAGAGAGGGCCGTACTCTTCGCTCCTGTACAAAAGGAAAACAACAGAATCTTACTGGAAAGCAAACATTATTTTTCCTGGGTATACTGTATGTAGTGAGTATACTTATATCAGTGGACTAGTAAACTTGTATAGGTACTATTTAAATACTTCTTAGGACTAATTTAGACACTTTATTCTATGAATGTTTATTTTAAGTGTACTTTAAGAGTATTAAACTAGTACTGCAACTAAAGTGAACGTATAGGTGTAGTGTTAGTTTACTGGTTTATTTATTTATCTTCTAAACTGTTTATTATACTTACACACTGGGAGACCAAGTAACCTGGTTACCCGGCCAGGGAACTGAATCCAGACCCTTCTTACTGAGCAACAGCTCTACTCACTGCACCGCCCTTACTTTATCACTTATATACTTCTATCCCACTTTTTAGTAAACTTTTAATTACACGCTCAGTAAGATACCAGTTTAATAACTGTAAGTATAAATATATATATATACACATACATACACATTCATATATATATACTTGTGAGGATAGAGCGTCCAAAAAGGGGGGAGAAAGAAAGACTGTCTTTATCTGAGAAACTCCGAGTATGTCAGTTATGCCAGACACGCGCAGCGACACAGTAACACAAGTCACGCAGTCACACACTCCTGGAGGAGTGAGCTACATGTTGGGAGGTGAAGGGGGTGAAGGAGGTGAAGGAGGTGAAGGAGGTGAAGGAGATGGAGATGAGCAGAACCTCACCATTCCAGCAGCTTGTCATGTACGATGAGGTCCGAGTTCGCAGATCTAATGAAAGTTGGCATGTGTCCAAGAAAAAAACTTCAAAGAGAAAACAGTGTTTTAATACCTGCAGCATAAACCCCCCCGACACCCCCCCAACCACCGAACACACACACACACACACACACATTATATATATACAAACACACAGACACACACATTATATATATATATATATATACACATATTTATACACACACAGACACAAACATATTATATATATATATATATATATACACACACACAGTCTACACTGCACAAGTTCTGGTCACTACTCTGTTCACTAGTCTGGAAACAGAGTAATAGTGAAACAGTGAAGTTTCTTACTTCTCTCTCGGGGGTCCAGGTATGTGGTCATATTTCCTGTGCACGTGCGTCACGTACAGACAATATCCAACGAATGCGATGAAGGCGGCGCAGGTGAGGTAGAGCAGCAGGTGAGCTGCCCAGTCCGACAGCGTGTCGTACATCTCCACTCTCCAGCTGGACGACTGACCAGACTGTCCGAACCTCCCGGTGACGTGCTGGTTATCAGAGTGTTAAAGGGAACTTCCGGGTATCACAACAATGCCCTGCAGCAGCGGTTTAGACAGCAGGGGGCAGTGTTTCACACTCACTCACTGCAGACAGTATCTGCACTGGTCACACACAAAGTTCAGTCTGCGCAGTGAATAGAGCCCTACCAGTTAGTTAGTACTGGTCTGGTGCTGGTGTTTGGTGGTCAGTACTGGTCTGGTGCTGGTGTTTAGTGGTTAGAGCTGGACTGGTGGTGGTTTATACTGTTTAGTACTGGTCTGGTGCTGATTTATACTTATTAGTGCTGGTGTTTAGTGGTTAGTACTGGTCTGGTGCTGGTTTATACTGGTTAGTCCTGGTCTGGTGCTAGTGTTTAGTGGTTAGTGCTGGTCTGGTCCTGGTGTTTAGTGGTTGGTGCTGGTCTGGTGCTGGTTTATACTGGTGAGTGCTGGTCTGGTGCTAGTGTTTAGTGGTTAGTGCTGGTCTGGTCCTGGTGTTTAGTGGTTAGTGCTGGTCTGGTGCTGGTTTATACTGGTTAGTGCTGGTCTGGTGCTAGTGTTTAGTGGTTAGTGCTGGTCTGGTCCTGGTGTTTAGTGGTTAGTGCTGGTCTGGTCCTGGTGTTTAGTGGTTAGAGCTGGACTGGTGCTGGTTTATATTGGTTAGTCCTGGTCTGGTGCTAGTGTTTAGTGGTTAGTCCTGGACTGGTCCTGGTGTTTAGTGGTTAGTGCTGGTCTGGTCCTGGTGTTTAGTGGTTAGTGCTGGACTGGTGCTGGTTTATACTGGTTAGTGCTGGTCTGGTGCTAGTGTTTAGTGGTTAGTGCTGGTCTGGTCCTGGTGTTTAGTGGTTAGTGCTGGTCTGGTCCTGGTGTTTAGTGGTTAGAGCTGGACTGGTGCTGGTTTATACTGGTTAGTTCTGGTCTGGTGCTAGTGTTTAGTGGTTAGTCCTGGTCTGGTCCTGGTGTTTAGTGGTTAGTGCTGGTCTGGTCCTGGTGTTTAGTGGTTAGTGCTGGACTGGTGCTGGTTTATACTGGTTAGTGCTGGTCTGGTGCTAGTGTTTAGTGGTTAGTCCTGGTCTGGTCCTGGTGTTTAGTGGTTAGTCCTGGTCTGGTCCTGGTGTTTAGTGGTTAGTTCTGGTCTGGTGCTAGTGTTTAGTGGTTAGTCCTGGTCTGGTCCTGGTGTTTAGTGGTTAGTGCTGGTCTGGTCCTGGTGTTTAGTGGTTAGTGCTGGACTGGTGCTGGTTTATACTGGTTAGTGCTGGTCTGGTGCTAGTGTTTAGTGGTTAGTCCTGGTCTGGTCCTGGTGTTTTGTGGTTAGTCCTGGTCTGGTCCTGGTGTTTAGTGGTTAGTGCTGGACTGGTGCTGGTTTATACTGGTTAGTGCTGGTCTGGTGCTGGTGGATCTTGTTTGGGCTGAATTTTCTAGCTCATCATTGGGCCTGGAATCATTGTCTGTGATTGGCTGGTTTGATCAGGTTGGGTTAATTTGGGTTTGGGTCCAGGCTGAACTACTCAGTGTGAAATGCATGATCTGGTTTAAGCTGGTGAAGCTTTATGGTAGAAGCCTGGAGCTGTTCTGGTGCTGGTTGTCTACGCTGGTTTTACTAGCACAGGTGGGTTCAGGCAGGTGTTATCAGATCAAACAGACTCTGATTATATTTCTAAGATGATGATCGAACAAAACACTCCTTTAGAGTACTGGTTTAATATTACTACTGGATCAGCGCCTCCACAGTAGTGCTCACAGGTGTGCAAATTCTGGTTCTGGCTTCTGAAAAGATTCTCCTCCATTTAAAAGATTACAAATCCACCTTTCTGGCAGAGTCAGAGTGAATGAAGAGTGAATGAAGAGTCAGTGTAGTGAAACTCACTCCCCAGCAGTCTGACGGGCTCCCCGCCGCTCTCTGTACTGAGGGTGGTTCTGGGCCAGTCGTGAGCTGGTGGTCGGGGAACCAGTGACCGGAAGGTTGCAGGTTCTATTCCATATACAGACCCGACACGACTAAAGTGCCCTTGTGCAAAGCCAGGCATCTAAGCCCTGACTGCTCCCCGGCCGCTGCGGGATTTGCCCACCACTGCCCCCTAGTGTGTGAGTGTATGTGAGTGTTTTACTGCCCCCAGTGTGTATGTTCACTAGTGTGTGTGTATGTTTGTATATGTGAGTGTTTCACTGTCCCTAGTGTGTCTATTCACTAGTGTGTGTGTGTATATGTGAGTGTTTCACTAGTGTGTATGTTCACTAGTGTGTGTGTGTATGTGCGTGTTTCACTGCCTCTAGTGTGTCTATTCACTAGTGTGTGTGTATATGTGAGTTTCACTGCCACCTAGTGTTTCTATTCACTAGTGTGTGTGTGTATATGTGAGTGTTTCACTACCCCTAGTGTTTTTATTCACTAGTGTGTGTGTGTATGTGCGTGTTTCACTACCCCTAGTGTGTCTATTCACTAGTGTGTGTGTATATGTGAGTGTTTCACTGCCACCTAGTGTTTCTATTCACTAGTGTGTGTGTGTGTGTGTATATGTGCGTGTTTCACTGCCCCTAGTGTTTTATTCACTAGTGTGTGTGTGTATATGTGAGTGTTTCACTACCCCTAGTGTTTTATTCACTAGTGTGTGTGTATATGTGAGTGTTTCACTGCCCCTTGTGTTTCTATTCACTAGTGTGTGTGTGTGTGTGTGAGTGTTTCACTACCCCTAGTGTTTTTATTCACTAGTGTGTGTGTGTATGTGCATGTTTCACTACCCATAGTGTGTCTATTCACTAGTATGTGTGTGTGTGTGTGTGTGTGAGTGTGTGTGTTCACTAGTGTGTGTGTGTGTATGTGTGTGTGCGTGTGTGAGTGTGTGTGTGTGTTCACTAGTGTGTGTGTGTGTGTGTGAGAGAGAGTGTGTGTGTGTGTGTGTGTGTGTTCACTAGTGTGTGTGCATGTGTATGTGTGTGTGAGTGTGTATGTGTGTGTGTTCACTAGTGTGTGTGTGTGTGTGTTTGTTCACTAGTGTGTGTGTGTGTGTGAGTGTGTATGTGTGTGTGTATGTGTGTGTGTTCACTAGTGTGTGTGTGTATGTGTGTGAGTGTGTATGTGTGTGTGTTCACTAGTGTGAGTGTGTGTGTGTTCACTAGTGTGTGTGTGTGTGTGTGTGTGAGAGTGTGTGTGTGTTCACTAGTGTGTGTGTGTGTGAGTGAGTGTGTGTGTGTGTCTGTGTGTGTGTGAGTGTGTGTGTGTTCACTTGTGTGTGTGTGTGTGAGTGTGTATGTGTGTGTATGTGTGTGTGTGTGTTCACTAGTGTGTGTGTGTGTGTGTGTGAGTGTGTATGTGTGTGAGTGTGTATGTGTGTGAGTGTGTATGTGTGTGTATGTGTGTGTGTTCACTAGTGTGTGTGTGTGTGTGTGTTCACTAGTGTGTGTGTGAGTGTGTGTGTGTGTGAGAGAGAGTGTGTGTGTGTGTTCACTAGTGTGTGTGTGTTCACTAGTGTGTGTGTGTGAGTGTGTGTGTGTGTGTCTGTGTGTGTGAGTGTGTGTTCACTAGTGTGTGTGTGTGTGAGTGTGTATGTGTGTGTGTGTGTGTGAGTGTGTATGTGTGTGTGTGTGTGTGTGTGTGTGTGTGTGTGTGTGTGTGTGTGTGTGTGTGTGTTTACTGGGTTGAATTCGGAGGTCTTGAAGTTCCCTCTGGGATCAAACACTACTGAAACACTAGTAATCATACTTTATCATTACTATAGAGTAACAGAGTATTTCCGGCTAATATTAATAGAATTCAAAATCAAACTAATTTCCAAACATATCTTCAAAAGTATTTAATGATGTGTAAAATTATGAACCCCTGATTTCGGAGTACTGGTCCTTAAAAGATCTAAATCCTGAACCTGTTCTGATTCAACAGTTTTTACCACCATCATCTACCAACCCTGTCAAAATCAGAACCCCAGTGTGACGTCAGTCCTGCTAAAGCTGGAATGTTGAAGTTTCTTCTCCGTCTGTTTTTTAATCTAAATAATTTTGACGAGCTACTCGTATGTTTTGGCGTCCTGAGCTTTGAGCAGTGCGTCAGTGCTTCTCCTGAAACTGTGTCTCTGTGTTTCTCTTCACTCTACCAGCTGCACAGATGTCCTCAACATCTGTCCACCAGCGTTCCAGTGAGCGCTCATCTGCAGCCAACTGCTGAACCAGTTTCTCAGCAGCCTGTTCTGGATGAATCCGTACACGTGACGAGTCGCTGCACCGGAATACTTTAACCGGAATCAGAAAACGTCCACTGCCACTGACCCGAGGCTCGCGTGGAGATGTTCCTGTGTGATACAGAGGTCAATCCTGCAGGACTTTCATTACCTTAACCTCTGACCTTCTAATCCCTCCTTAATCCCAACATGCTGGCGGATAGAACCAAAGAACTGCTTTCACTGAGGTCCTGTATGGCTGAAAGTGGGGCGGCCGCCTCTGCAGTCTGGTAATAAGCCTCTGATGTGTATCACCAGCGTCTGAGCGTATGAGTGTAATAACATGTCTGGATTTGGTGAACAGCAGCTCACGAATCAGAACTGCACGCGCCCACCATCATCCATAAACCCTCACATTCCCCAAATTCCATTTCTCTTTTTTCAAGAGTGCTTTCAAGCGTAAACGTTCATAAGTGGCTCCTGGTTTACGTGGACGTACATATTAACTTACACGGAACCTTTTCTTTGTGTTCTTCAGGCTTTAAAGGTTCTTCACACAGGACATCTCAGAAATCTCCAAATTTTGTTGATTCTCATTTTTCATCATTTAAACACGACAGCTGCTCCGATTTGAGCTTCGTGATGAACTGACCAATAGAAATGCTCCAAATTCACATCTAATTATACCGTCTATATATAAACCTACACTGAGAGTAGAGAAGGTTTCGTCCTCTCCTGTTAAAGGCTATCATTTTAAGCACACCAAAGGAAATTTTGGTGGACTCGTCCTCTGTAGTTTATTCTCCCTTCCTCTGAACTATAGCCACGAGTCCCAGCCCCCACTTTTGCATACAAATGACCTTTGGAATCCCACAGCTTTGTTTGTTTCCAGTGGAGAAGATAGAGCAGGTCTGTGGAAGGATAAACAGAAGGCTGAGGAGGAACAGAGGAACACTCGTTCCTGGGCGTCCCGGTCTGAAGGCCGAGCTCGTCAATTCAAACCAGATTGCTCCACATATGAGAAACCCTTACAGCCCAGAGAGATCAGTCGAGCAGCCCTGGATGTTCCTGGTTAAGGCCTGGGCAGTGGAAAAACAAAGCAATCACAAGCTGCCCCACGTCACCCCCTCACCCCCTCACGCCCCCCCCTCCTCACGCCCAAAGGGCCCCCCCCATCTTGGTGTATGTGATGACAGACTGGATGCAAAAGAATCAGAAGCTTTTTTCTTTTAACTCTTTAATCTTTGTATTTGTCGCCACACAGGTATCAGCGTGCAGAGCAGTAAAAATACAGAATTCTGTTTTTCCACTGACTTGCTGTTGAAGTGACGTGAGACAAAATCCGTTCCCTTTTTTTATGGAGTGTCCGGAGCGTCCGGAGTGTCCGGAGTGTCCGGAGTGTCTCAGTCGGAGTAGTGCACCAGGTAGGAGGATCATTTCAAAGCATTAGCAAAGTTTAGAAAATAGACAATAAATACTGTACAGCCTCATCTCTAACACGGACCCTTACAAAAATACTGTGATTGTGATATTTAACAGATCATAAACAGTAAATATCCTCACAATAACAACAGCACAACAACAACAAGTGTGAACTTAAAGTGCCATACTTTTAAAGTCGCGTACAAAACTGTACACACTCGAAAACGATTCCTGAAAAGAGGTCTGGAGCACAAACGTCACCAGTATCTACGGCTCCCAGGCAACGCACCATCAGATAGAACAGATAAACAACAACAATAACAATAATAATAATAATAATAATATAACATACTGCACACAAAACATACACAGCACTGTTCATGCTCGTCTCTTTAAGCTCTGCCTGGCGCTCTGAAACCGAGCTTCTGCTGAAGCTTTAACGGAGGAGGTACGCGAGGAGGTACGCGAGGAGGTACGCGAGGAGGTACGCGAGGAGGTACGCGAGCTGTGCTAGCTGTGAAGTAGGTTCCCCTGAGTTAGCAGTGGAATTGGTTATGGCTCCGGTCGGCCTCTCAAATGTGACCTCAAGTCTTGAGTAAGGATGGACCTGTGCTGGACAGTAACTCCACATACACATACACTACTGTGCAGAAGTCTGAGTCCCCTAGTCTGATCAATAAGTGTCTGATCACCAGTAAGAAGAGCAGATCTGATTAGAACAGATGTAAATAATCCTACATACAATACAAAGTAACATGAATATGTTATTGTGAGAGAAGTAGATCAGATCTTGATCCAGTTTGAAGAACAAAGTTAGGTTCCAGATTTCTCCTGGACGCCCCAGACATTGTATGAATGTGTTCAGTTCTTGATTTATCTTAATGAAGTACTGAGCAGTCAAAGCAGGTATTAGATGAGAACTGATAATAATACTGGGTTGTTTAGGAGAAGCTTAGAAAGAGTTAAATAAACACACTGACGTATGAAAAACACGACTTACTCTATTAATACTGATTAATATTTAATAATAAAGTGTAAAAGCACTACTTACTCTATTAATACTGATTAATATTTAATAATAAAGTGTAAAAGCTCTACTTACTCTATTAATACTGATTAATATTTAATAATAAAGTGTAAAAGCTCTACTTACTCTATTAATACTGATTAATATTTAATAATAAAGTGTAAAAGCTCTACTTACTCTATTAATACTGATTAATATTTAATAATAAAGTGTAAAAGCACTACTTACTCTATTAATACTGATTAATATTTAATAATAAAGTGTAAAAGCTCTACTTACTCTATTAATACTGATTAATATTTAATAATAAAGTGTAAAAGCTCTACTTACTCTATTAATACTGATTAATATTTAATAATAAAGTGTAAAAGCACTACTTACTCTAAAAATACTGTTTAATATTTAATAATAAAGTGTAAAAGCTCTACTTACTCTATTAATACTGATTAATATTTAATAATAAAGTGTTTACTGAGTAAATAAATATATGGTTTTATATAATAATGTCGCAAAGTGACTCATCTTTTGCTCAGTACTGTATGTGAAGTGATGGTATACGGGCTGGAGCAGAACCTTCACGTTATATAGAGGTTCATGAGACTCGTTACACACCCTGATCTTCCAGAGTTCAGGAAGGTGGATACAGAGAGAGCTGCAGATGAATCTATGATCATTATATATATATATTAAAATGAATATACAGGATGTGTTATATTTAAGGGTGGTTATTAAGTTTGTCTGTTTGTTATTATTTATTAGAATAAAGCATATGAATACTGTTTGGTGGTTTTAGTTTGTGGTGTTTATGTGTCAGGCTCTGTTGAACTGGAGTTCTGGTAATTCAGATTAAATGTAAACTCAGATTCTGTCTGATCTGCTGGAGCCTTTCTTGTGGAGTGACTGGTTCAGCGGTCAGGTCAGCCCTCGTAGCAGCGTTAACGTTTGTGTTTGTGAGATAAGATCCTCCATCTGTTCACAACTGAGACGTACGTTCCAGAGCTAGAAGGAAATGTGTGGCTACTCCCGAAAACCTTTATATAACGTTTGCACACGTATAAATACGAAACAATCCATACACGTAAGGGGGGCGACACACTTGCGCCGCCTTTGGACCGACAAGCACCAGCCACAGATCTCCGAGACACTGAAAACAGAGGCATGCTAAAACATGCTGCACACTGACGGGGCGGGGCGGGGCAGGGCGGGGCGGGGCGGGCGGGCAGGGCGTCGGGGGAATGGTTTGCACGCGAATGCAGTTTCGTGCGAGCCTCGCGGGACCGGGCCGGCGCCGGTCAGTACTCTCTGGCCTCCTCCAGCTCGTTCATGAACACGTCCTGGTGGGGGTTCTCCGGGCAGCGGAGGCCGTTGTTGGGCGGCCGCACGGCGTGAAAGCGGCTCCAGTCGCCCTTGCACAGGATCCAGGGCAGCACGTCCACCTTGAAGTGGAGCTCAGGAGAGAACTCGGTGCTGATGAGGTTCGGCGTGCCCGCCCCTTTGCCCCGGGTGATCAGCCGGCCCTGCCCGTCGTAGCAGCAGTGCTGGGCGGCCAGCGTGCCGCCCTGCGCCGACAGAGCGGACCGCAGGCAGCTGTGCGCCGAGGGCCTGTAGATGTCCAGCCGCTCCTTGGGGTCGCTGGCGTCCCTCCAGTGGAACGTCTGCTTGCGGCCCTCGTCCGGCAGGGTGACCGCTCGGTGAGAAGCTGCGGTGGGGTAGGTGCAGGGGCAGCTGGGTAATTCCACGAGGACCTGCTGCAGGTAGCGCTGGAGGAACTCGCTCTTACAGTTCAGCCACTTCTCACAGCTGTCCACGTCTGAGGAACCAAACACAACGTAACGGAGATGAGTTCCAGCTTCACACGGTCAGTTCAAGTGAGAGTACACAAACCAGACCTTACTCTCTACTCACTGGCTATTCTCAGGTACACCTGCCATACAGGTACACGCTCAGGTACACCTGCCATACAGGTACACGCTCAGGTACACCTGCCATACAGGTACACGCTCAGGTACACCTGCCATACAGGTACACGCTCAGGTACACCTGCCATACAGGTCCACGCTCAGGCACACCTGCCATACAGGTACACGCTCAGGCACACCTGCCATACAGGTCCACGCTCAGGTACACCTGCCATACAGGTCCACGCTCAGGTACACCTGCCATACAGGCACACGCTTAGGCACACCTGCCATACAGGTACACGCTCAGGTACACCTGCCATACAGGTACACGCTCAGGTACACCTGCCATACAGGTACACGCTCAGGTACACCTGCCATACAGGTACACGCTCAGGTACACCTGCCATACAGGTCCACGCTCAGGTACACCTGCCATACAGGTACACTCTCTGTTCTAAGTTCACGCCATTCTCTGCACTGTTTGTATTCTAGTTCACTGAAAGTCCTCTTCATTTAAAGCGACAGCGTCACTAAAGCCTCCTTCTAGCTGCACAACTCCGCTGCTCCTCTTACGCTGCAGCCTGTGCATTCTTGGGTTGCCAGTTATTCAACACCAGGATCAATATACGCTTAAATAAGGGTTCGGTTAAATTTTCAAAACTTTCTCTGCCACTAAAGTAGAGTAAAGTAATTACTGTAATTTACTCCACACAGCACTAGCCTACAATCTGGCAACCCAGCATAGTGTGTCCAGTAGCGACCCTGCAGCTAAAAATCCTCACTGATAGAGTCAGTTTCACTGCTGGACTAACATATATATACATATATCCATATAATATCTGCTCCTACTGTGGAGAACCACCCCTGATCACTCTTCTCTGATGTGTTAAAACAGGACTCACCCCGAGTGAACCCTGTACAGGTCGTATGAATGTGATACGTACCCACACCAAACGGTTCGGTTCCGTTCTCCATCTCAAACGGGAAAACGTTGGCTATCGGATTCGAATCATCTGTGAAGATAAAATATAGTATATGGTGTTGAAGCCAGTTCCTCGCTGTGCCTACACACGTACGTCTATATAGATAAACAGCGAGAGATCTGACCAGGGCAGGGGTCAAGGTCACAACTTCGGGATTCCGTGGAGACGCAGAAATCCCCACATGATCGCGTGCGACTCTGGTTTCCGTGGCCGCAGGTGACGGAGCAGGACGTCCAAGCGCTCCACTCCTCCTCCTCTTTCGCTGCATGAAGAAAGGAGACACAGCAGTAATTAAAAACGGACCAATAGCACAGCGGCACCGCGGCAACCACACCAACAACATAAACATCTGCTCTGAGCAGCAGACCGGCACTCTGAACACCTCGCTCAGCACCTTCCCTCTGGCAGGGCAGTCGGGCTGAAGGGTCTTGTGACTGGAAGGTCGTTGATTTGATCTCCTGGACCAACAGGACACGACTGGAGTGCCCTTGAGCAAGACACCAAACCCCCACTGCTCCCAGGGCTGTGGATAGGGCTGCCCACCACTCCGGGCAAGTACGCTCACTGCCCCCTAGTGTGTGTGTTCGCTAGTGTGTGTATATGTGGGTGTTTCACTGCCCCCAGTGTGTATGTTCACTAGTGTGTGTGTATATGTGGGTGTTTCACTACCCCAGTGTGTATGTTCACTAGTGTGTGTGTATATGTGGGTGTTTCACTGCTCCTTAGTGTGTGTGTTCACTAGTGTATATACTAGTGTGTGTATGTGGGTGTTTCACTGCCCCCTAGTGTGTATGTTCACTATTGTGTGTGTATGTGGGTGTGACACCGAGTACAGCTCCTCTGGAATGATCTCAGTGAGAAGGTCAGTAGGATGTAGTTGACGCTGTTGTGTAACACATTCCGTGGATACGGATTCTACAATCTTGGAATAAAACAAAACCCTGTTATGAGCTTTCAGCGTTCCTCCTACATCACCTGCTCCTCCATGTCCAGGACTCACTCAGCACTTTATTAATACTTCAGTAAAAACTCTTCTCTGCTCGTCTCTCCGGCACGGATCCCACACAATACTGAAAAACATTCCTTTGAGATTCTGATCTACAGTCACATGATCTCTCCATTAAACCAGGACCAGGTCCAGTCACTGGGAGGAACACTGACCTCACTGTCATGTTCATTAAGCCGGACTGGGACTTCATGACTTGGAGCATTATCATGCTGGGTGTAGGTGTTAGATGAGTAAATTGCAGGGGCGGAGCTACAGGACGACAGCTTCTACCCCCAACACGACAGTGATATAGTACAAAGTTAATTATAACATTTCTAAACTCCTGAAACCAACAAGACTATTACAATAATACCACCAGAGGAGTTTCAGTTAAATCCAGATGTAGGCAGTGCATGAAGAACAGAGTGAAGGAGATGGAGGTGAAGAACAGAGTGGAGGAGATGGAGGTGAAGAACAGAGTGAAGGAGATGGAGGTGAAGAACAGAGTGGAGGAGATGGAGGTGAAGAACAGTGGAGGAGATGGAGGTGAGGAACAGAGTGGAGGAGATGGAGGTGAGGATAAGAGTGGAGGAGATGGAGGTGAAGAACAGAGTGGAGGAGATGAAGGTGAAGAACAGTGGAGGAGATTGAGGTGAGGAACAGGTGGAACCAGAAAACTGGTGAATGAAAAGCTGAACTTCACTCTTGTTCTGTCTGCTGTTTTTCTCCTCATGAACAGAAACTGTTGGTTCTAGATAAAAGCTCCTCGTGGTTCTCAGTTCAACTGATTCTGAGAGACTGATGTTCACTGCAGGGACTATTAAACTGTGTCGTGTCTGATTTATCAGAGAACACAGGGAGAGAGGTTCTCCACACATGGAGAAAACTTGGCACAGTGGTGAACCTTCCCAGGAGCAGCCGGCCTACGGAAATTTCCCCAAGAGTGCCTTGACGACTCATCCAGGAGGTCACAAGAGAACCCAGAAGAACATCTAAAGAACTACATGATTCCACAACAAGAAAGAAACTGCATCCATAGAAGAGACACAAGGAGCTTCTGACCAAAAAGAACACAAAGAACACAAAGATTCTGTGGGTCTCGTTACATCTGGCATAAAGCCAGCACCGCATTCCATCATTAGAACTTAGCAGTGAAACATGGTGGTGGTAGTGTGAGGGGGTCTGGTAGTTGTTTCAGGACCTGGATGAACCATGAATTCTGCTCTATATCAGAAGCTCGAGCACAGTTGGGTTATACAGCAGGACAATGATCCACAGCACTCCAGCAGGTCCACCTCGGAGCGGCTCAGGAGACACTGAAGATTCTGGAGTGGCTGAATGACAGTCCTGACCTGAATCCCATCCCATTAAGACGCTGTGGCGAGACTGGACGCGCTGGACAGTCCTCCAGTGCAGCCGAAGAAGAGTCGCCAGAGTTCCTCCACACTGACGGAATCTAGATCAATTCCAAATCTAAATCTAGATCTAAAATCTAAAGCTCCTCGTGGTTCTCACTTAATCTGATTCTGAGAGACTGTAAACGATGTGAACCACAGACACTCTGAGAGAGTGTGATAGCGCCCCCTATGTGGAGAATCACTTTCTGTCCTCCATCTGTGATGCGACAACATTTACAAACATACTGTTGGTGGTTCTCCTCCAGGTGGGTGGGGCTGTAGAATGAAAGGAAATGTTAATCCAGGTTTAAACTGCCAGTAAAACCAGTAAACCAGCCGTGATACGTACACACAGAGGCTGGGAATGAAGTAAGTAAGGAATCTGAACCCTGTGAACATCTCAGCGAACTACTCACATCAGAGGATCTGTGTTTCAGAAGCGTGTGAGGCTGAGATCTTATCAAGCACACCGTTTACAGCACGTCACAGAGAGATTCCCTAAACCTGCTTTTCCTGCTACGCGGGGAACGATTCCTTCCCAAGAAGCTGACCTCGCGCTCGGGCCTGTAATGCAGAGCACAGATCAAAGAAGCGAACTCTAAAATATTTGATTCTTTAGAGGACTGGGGTAAGTGCTAATGACACCGAGCGCACAGACAAAGTCCTGATTACAGACACAGCAGCGGGTGATGAAAAGGATGGGGTGGGCTCGGGGACTGCCCACTTCGCCTTTGTGGCTCTGCCAACAGAGTGACCACAGAATCCACAGGACCAGGCAAACAGCAGAGGGGTAATTACAGGAGCCAAGCTGGTGGCAAACATGTCCTCAGTCATATGTGACCACTTAATGGCATTCTGTTCCTAACCGAGTCCCCGAAATACACCGTACAGACCGGCCTGGCGGCAGAACCAGCTCCGTCCTCACTCCCACACACACACCACACTGACATCACGAGTCCGGTCAGGATAGAGTTAACACCAACACCACACCAACAGGTTATTCAGTACTGAACACAATCTTAATACCGCATCACTTCTGTTACATCACACGCGTGGTTATCGCTGTTAAACACACTCCGCTCTCTAATCAGAGGTTAAAGTAGGTCATGTAAGGAGAGGGGGGGTGGGGGGGGGGGGGGGGGGTGATAACTGCTAGGGTTGAAGTGATTTTTGAATATGACCTACAGAGCTCTGTTCATATACGACACCTGCTTCACCAGCTCTGTATCAAAATAATCTCCCTCAAACCGCAACCCTCAGAGTTTATACATCAGAAAAACAAGGAGTCATTAATTAGACTACAGGAGCCCAGCTCGGAGAGAGAGAGAGAGAGAGAGAGAGAGAGAGAGAGAGAGAGAGAGAGAGAGAGAGAGAGAGAGAGAGAGACGGTGGGAGAGCGAGCAGCACTTCTAATGAAGATACATATAACTGCTATATACTCACTGGTATTTAACAGTACTCATGGGTATGTGGTACCAACACTTCTATATTATACTCTTCGCCACCATCTCTCTTTCACCAATCAGCTTCTCAGACAGGCACCAGAACACCAGCCATGAATACTTACTGTATCAGAGCCAATAATTATTTCATAATTTACTCAATATAATATAATATATAACTTAATATTACAGCTTTTATTAACAGTAGACAGTAACTAAAAACATAAAACAATATTAAAGTGTTAGATGTTCTTATTGTTATTATTATTAAACTCTACTGTATAGACGCTCCTGAGCTGATTGATCTTCTATCACTGCAGGAATTCAATCACTGATTACGTGTCACCGTCTCGGCTGAGCTGGAGTTCAATTTCTCTTAGTTTGAAAGAACATGTGGTTGAGGAAGTGAGAGAGGGAGTGAGAGAGAAAGTGAGAGAGGGAGTGAGAGAGAAAGTGAGAGAGGGAGTGAGAGAGAAAGTGAGAGAGGGAGTGAGAGAGAAAGTGAGAGAGAGAGTGAGAAAGGGAGTGAGAAAGGGAGTGAGAGAGGAAGTGAGAGGGAGTGAGAGAGAAAGTGAGAGAGGGAGTGAGAGAGAGTGAGAAAGGGAGTTGGAGAGGGAGTGAGATAGAAAGTGAGAGAGGGAGTGAGAGGGAGAGTGAGAGAGGGAGTGAGAGAGAGGGGGAGTGAGATAGAAAGTGAGAGAGGGAGTGAGATAGAAAGTGAGAGAGGGAGTGAGATAGAAAGTGAGAGAGGGAGTGAGAGAGAGGGAGAGTGAGAGAGATAGTGAGAGTGAGAGAGGGAGTGAGAGAGAGTGAGAGAGGGAGTGAGAGAGAGAGTGAGAGTGAGAGAGGGAGTGAGTGAGAGAGATTCAAAAGGCGTACTTTTCTTCGGCGACCTTGAAAACCCAGGAATTCTGGAACCGGCTCTAAAAAGCTGGGCCGCTCTGAGTCTGGGGGGCCGACCGGGGGGGGGATGAAAGAGCAGCCGAGCGGCCCCCGTCACGCTGTGTTCCCCGTCTGCTCTAATTGAACACAAGCATGCGCCTTGTTTAGAGCAGGGGAGCGGCCCCGCCGCCATTAGTGACCGGCCCGGCTTCAAACGGCGGGCCCTCCGCCGAGCGGGACCAGCATCCACATCAAAGACTCGGCTCTCACAAAAGCCCCACCGACCAAGTGCTCGCTCTCAGTCGAGGCCCGGTGGAGCGCTCCCCTCGCCCGATCTCCTTCTCCTCCTCCTCCTCTCCTTCCTGTTCTAAGCTTGGGAATCTGTTCTGCTCCCGCAAGAACATCCTTAGACTCGCCCCAAACGCAGCCGCTCACTGCTTCAAATACACGCCCCCCCCCCCCCCCCCCCCCCCCCCACCCCCCACCAACCCCCACCTGAAACTCGGCCCCCTGAGCTCACCCTGACCTCACAGAGCCACGGCGGCTACGGGGTCTCAGTCCCAGGAGGCTACACTGCTCCTATTCTGAGGGTCTGAAACAAAGGAAAGCTTTGCTCACCGTAGTAGCCGTGTGTGGGGTCCCAGCCCAGGTTCCACTGGCTGTCCCAGTCCCCCCCCGTCCCACCTAGACCACTGGGGAGGGGCTCTTCACTGTCATAGTCAGACGTGTAGTCGTCTTCCTCCTCCTCGTCCTCCTCGTCCTCTTTCTCGTCGTCCACCTCCTTCGCTGCCTGACCCGTGCCATCCTCGCCCGAGTCCACATCAGTGTAGCCCCAGAACAGCGGCCAGAACAGCTTCTTACCGCCCAGCCAGTCCACCACGGGGGAGGGGGAGGAGGAGGAGATGGGCCAATCATTGTTGTGCTCCTTAACAAGATCCATCTCCACCTCCATCGGAGGGTCATCCACCACCTCTATGGTCACCTAGAGCGTAGCAGAACAGCAGTTATTAGGAAAATTAAGGTTTTCCGTGCTGATGTTGAAGAGCTGACGCTCAAGGAACACCAGGAAAATATGAAACCTGCTTTAACCCACATGAAGAACAGCTTTCGAGGGGAGCAGAAATGTAGGTGTGAAAACACTATGCCAGCTTGGTTTGGACATAGGAGACCACCAATGACCAGACAGCTAGCTTCATTTTACTGATCTTACCTGAATGTTTGGGTTCTGAGAGCCAGTGTCAGCCTTGGCCAAGTCTGGGAAGTTCTTGAGGTCCAGGATGAAAGGTTTGGACTCCTCTTCAGGCTCAGGCTGAGGGAGAACCCCAGGAGAACTGTGGTGGGACCATCTGCGCTGCTGCTGGTGGTGGCGATGGGAGGCAGTAAACAAGCTCTGCACCTGATTCTGCTCTAGATCGCGGCCTTGGCTGAGGTCACTTGAGGACGTCTGAACATGTGCCTGACAACGAGAAACAAAACAACAGCGGGACAACGTTACTGCAACGCTACCTGACGATGACCCACTGAGCTGAATCTCCTCCGTCCGTCCTCACGGCTCTGAGTTATCCTCGGAGGCTCAGCAGGATCTTCTCAGCAGCAGAACCTGTTTATCTTCTCAGCACATTACAGGTCACTGCTTTAGCTCCGCCCATCTTTCTGTTTATACACTTCAGTATTCAGTACTACTAACGGGGGCAGCAGGCTGTTCACATGTATGTGTATGTGGGTGTTTCACTGCCCCTAGTGTGTGTGTGTTCACTAGTGTGTGTGTCTATGTGAGAGTGTCCCTGTCCCCTAGTGTGTGTGTGATCAATAGTGTGTGGGTGTGTATAAGTGTGTGTGTGTTCATTAGTGTGTGTGTATGTGCGTGTTCCACTACCCCTAGTGTGTGTGGGTTCACTAGTGTGTGTCTATGTGAGTATGTCCCTGAACCCTAGTGTGTGTGTTCACTAGTGTGTGTGTGTGTTCAATAGGGTGTCTACATGAGTGTGTCCCTGTC
>CM038707.1:861956-874456 GCA_021613375.1 Megaleporinus macrocephalus | reverse complement strand
GGGTGGATGAAGGGTGGATGAAGGGCAGATGAAGGGTGGATGAAGGGTGGATGAAGGGTGGATGAAGTGTGGATGAAGTGTGGATGAAGTGTGGATGAAGGGCGGATGAAGGGCGGATGAAGGGCGGATGAAGGGCGGATGAAGGGCGGATGAAGGGTGGATGAAGGGCAGATGAAGGGTGGATGAAGGGCAGATGAAGGGCAGATGAAGGGCAGTGACTCACCGTGTCCAGCATCTCTCTGGTGTGGGCGGCAGAAACACAGAACCGGGCTCTGGACTCGATTATGGGTGTGGCGGGGAATCCGACCACCACTGTGCCAATGTTCCTTCTCAACATCTCCCTCCCGAACGCCCTGCGGAGGACAGACAGACGGTCAGACTGAGGGACACAGTAAACACAGCAACTGAACCGACCCAGAGCTTCAGCAGCCGTCCAGCAGAACGTCCCGCAGGTCCAGCGCAGCGAGTCACGAGCCAGTCTGAGCGCTCAGCTACAAGCCTGACGCAGACCAGCAGCAGCATTAAACCTGCCTCGAGTCCAGAGTCATAAACGAGGTCCACTCCGGGTCACAGCTCGGACCAGCCTGGTCTCTCATTAAACAGCTGATTAGCAAAGCCTTACTGGGCCGGACTGTTCAGCGTTCAGGACCCGGAGGAACCCGCTTAGACTCGCCTACGTGGTTCCTGAAACTGTACAATACACCTTTATCATTAAACATACTGAACTGAGTAATTCATACTTACTTCAGTAATTCAGTACCACAGCCTGAATTATACATACACGCCCACCTGAATGTATCTGTATATACTAAGAAGGTTAAGAAACGTTTGTCTGGTAGTGTATCTAAAACGTTTGGCTGGTAGTGTATCTAAAACGTTTGGCTGGTAGTGTATCTAAAACGTTTGACTGGTAGTGTATCTAAAACGTTTGGTAGTGTATCTAAAACGTTTGTCTGGTAGTGTATCTAAAACGTTTGTCTGGTAGTGCATCTAAAACGTTTGTCTGGTAGTGCATCTAAAACGTTTGTCTGGTAGTGCATCTAAAACGTTTGACTGGTAGTGTATCTAAAACGTTTGACTGGTAGTGTATCTAAAACGTTTGTCTGGTAGTGTATCTAAAACGTTTGATTGGTAGTGTATCTAAAACGTTTGTCTGGTAGTGTATCTAAAACGTTTGTCTGGTAGTGCATCTAAAACGTTTGATTGGTAGTGTATCTAAAACGTTTGTCTGGTAGTGTATCTAAAACGTTTGATTGGTAGTGTATCTAAAACGTTTGTCTGGTAGTGTATCTAAAACGTTTGTCTGGTAGTGTATCTAAAACGTTTGTCTGGTAGTGTATCTAAAACGTTTGACTTGTAGTGTATCTAAAACGTTTGACTGGTAGTGTATCTAAAACGTTTGGTAGTGTATCTAAAACGTTTGTCTGGTAGTGTATCTAAAACGTTTGACTTGTAGTGTATCTAAAACGTTTGTCTGGTAGTGTATCTAAAACGTTTGTCTGGTAGTGTATCTAAAACGTTTGACTGGTAGTGTATCTAAAACGTTTGACTGGTAGTGTATCTAAAACGTTTGGTAGTGTATCTAAAACGTTTGATTGGTAGTGCATCTAAAACGTTTGATTGGTAGTGTATCTAAAACGTTTGTCTGGTAGTGTATCTAAAACGTTTGTCTGGTAGTGTATCTAAAACGTTTGTCTGGTAGTGTATCTAAAACGTTTGATTGGTAGTGTATCTAAAACGTTTGTCTGGTAGTGTATCTAAAACGTTTGATTGGTAGTGTATCTAAAACGTTTGATTGATAGTGTATCTAAAACGTTTGTCTGGTAGTGTATCTAAAACGTTTGATTGGTAGTGTATCTAAAACGTTTGTCTGGTAGTGTATCTAAAACGTTTGATTGGTAGTGTATCTAAAACGTTTGTCTGGTAGTGTATCTAAAACGTTTGTCTGGTAGTGTATCTAAAACGTTTGATTGGTAGTGTATCTAAAACGTTTGTCTGGTAGTGTATCTAAAACGTTTGATTGGTAGTGTATCTAAAACGTTTGGTAGTGTATCTAAAACGTTTGACTGGTAGTGTATCTAAAACGTTTGGTAGTGTATCTAAAACGTTTGTCTGGTAGTGTATCTAAAACGTTTGTCTGGTAGTGCATCTAAAACGTTTGACTGGTAGTGTATCTAAAACGTTTGTCTGGTAGTGTATCTAAAACGTTTGTCTGGTAGTGCATCTAAAACGTTTGTCTGGTAGTGCATCTAAAACGTTTGACTGGTAGTGTATCTAAAACGTTTGTCTGGTAGTGTATCTAAAACGTTTGTCTGGTAGTGTATCTAAAACGTTTGATTGGTAGTGCATCTAAAACGTTTGACTGGTAGTGTATCTAAAACGTTTGTCTGGTAGTGTATCTAAAACGTTTGATTGGTAGTGTATCTAAAACGTTTGTCTGGTAGTGTATCTAAAACGTTTGTCTGGTAGTGCATCTAAAACGTTTGATTGGTAGTGTATCTAAAACATTTGTCTGGTAGTGTATCTAAAACGTTTGGTAGTGTATCTAAAACGTTTGTCTGGTAGTGTATCTAAAACGTTTGACTTGTAGTGTATCTAAAACGTTTGACTGGTAGTGTATCTAAAACGTTTGGTAGTGTATCTAAAACGTTTGACTGGTAGTGTATCTAAAACGTTTGATTGGTAGTGCATCTAAAACGTTTGATTGGTAGTGCATCTAAAACGTTTGTCTGGTAGTGTATCTAAAACGTTTGACTGGTAGTGTATCTAAAACGTTTGATTGGTAGTGTATCTAAAACGTTTGTGTGGTAGTGTATCTAAAACGTTTGTCTGTTAGTGTATCTAAAACGTTTGTCTGTTAGTGTATCTAAAATGTTTGGCTGGTAGTGTATCTAAAACGTTTGTCTGGTAGTGTATCTAAAACGTTTGATTGGTAGTGTATCTAAAACGTTTGTGTGGTAGTGTATCTAAAACGTTTGTCTGTTAGTGTATCTAAAACGTTTGTCTGGTAGTGTATCTAAAACGTTTGATTGATAGTGTATCTAAAACGTTTGATTGGTAGTGTATCTAAAACGTTTGTCTGGTAGTGTATCTAAAACGTTTGATTGATAGTGTATCTAAAACGTTTGTCTGGTAGTGTATCTAAAACGTTTGATTGGTAGTGTATCTAAAACGTTTGTCTGGTAGTGTATCTAAAACGTTTGATTGGTAGTGTATCTAAAACGTTTGTCTGGTAGTGTACTAAAACATTTGTCTGGTAGTGTATCTAAAACGTTTGTCTGGTAGTGTATCTAAAACGTTTGTCTGGTAGTGTATCTAAAACGTTTGATTGGTAGTGTATCTAAAACGTTTGATTGGTAGTGTATCTAAAACGTTTGTCTGGTAGTGTATCTAAAACGTTTGTCTGGTAGTGTATCTAAAACGTTTGATTGGTAGTGTATCTAAAACGTTTGTCTGGTAGTGTATCTAAAACGTTTGATTGGTAGTGTATCTAAAACGTTTGTCTGGTAGTGTATCTAAAACGTTTGTCTGGTAGTGTATCTAAAACGTTTGTCTGGTAGTGTATCTAAAACGTTTGTCTGGTAGTGTATCTAAAACGTTTGATTGATAGTGTATCTAAAACGTTTGATTGGTAGTGTATCTAAAACGTTTGTCTGGTAGTGTATCTAAAACGTTTGATTGATAGTGTATCTAAAACGTTTGGTAGTGTATCTAAAACGTTTGTCTGGTAGTGTATCTAAAACGTTTGGTAGTGTATCTAAAACGTTTGATTGGTAGTGTATCTAAAACGTTTGGTAGTGTATCTAAAACGTTTGGTAGTGTATCTAAAACGTTTGATTGGTAGTGTATCTAAAACGTTTGTCTGGTAGTGTATCTAAAACGTTTGTCTGGTAGTGTATCTAAAACGTTTGATTGGTAGTGTATCTAAAACGTTTGGTAGTGTATCTAAAACGTTTGTCTGGTAGTGTATCTAAAACGTTTGGTAGTGTATCTAAAACGTTTGATTGGTAGTGTATCTAAAACGTTTGATTGGTAGTGTATCTAAAACGTTTGTCTGGTAGTGTATCTAAAACGTTTGTCTGGTAGTGTATCTAAAACGTTTGATTGGTAGTGTATCTAAAACGTTTGGTAGTGTATCTAAAACGTTTGTCTGGTAGTGTATCTAAAACGTTTGATTGGTAGTGTATCTAAAACGTTTGTCTGGTAGTGTATCTAAAACGTTTGTCTGGTAGTGTATCTAAAACGTTTGATTGGTAGTGTATCTAAAACGTTTGGTAGTGTATCTAAAACGTTTGTCTGGTAGTGTATCTAAAACGTTTGGTAGTGTATCTAAAACGTTTGATTGGTAGTGTATCTAAAACGTTTGGTAGTGTATCTAAAACGTTTGGTAGTGTATCTAAAACGTTTGATTGGTAGTGTATCTAAAACGTTTGGTAGTGTATCTAAAACGTTTGTCTGGTAGTGTATCTAAAACGTTTGGTAGTGTATCTAAAACGTTTGTCTGGTAGTGTATCTAAAACGTTTGGTAGTGTATCTAAAACGTTTGATTGGTAGTGTATCTAAAACGTTTGGTAGTGTATCTAAAACGTTTGTCTGGTAGTGTATCTAAAACGTTTGGTAGTGTATCTAAAACGTTTGTCTGGTAGTGTATCTAAAACGTTTGATTGGTAGTGTATCTAAAACGTTTGATTGGTAGTGTATCTAAAACGTTTGGTAGTGTATCTAAAACAGTTGTCTGGTAGTGTATCTAAAACGTTTGGTAGTGTATCTAAAACGTTTGTCTGGTAGTGTATCTAAAACGTTTGTCTGGTAGTGTATCTAAAACGTTTGTCTGGTAGTGTATCTAAAACGTTTGTCTGGTAGTGTATCTAAAACGTTTGGTAGTGTATCTAAAACGTTTGTCTGGTAGTGTATCTAAAACGTCTGGTAGTGTATCTAAAACGTTTGTCTGGTAGTGTATCTAAAACGTTTGACTGGTAGTGTATCTAAAACGTTTGTCTGGTAGTGTATCTAAAACGTTTGTCTGGTAGTGTATCTAAAACGTTTGGTAGTGTATCTAAAACGTTTGGTAGTGTATCTAAAACGTTTGTCTGGTAGTGTATCTAAAACGTTTGTCTGGTAGTGTATCTAAAACGTTTGGTAGTGTATCTAAAACGTTTGTCTGGTAGTGTATCTAAAACGTCTGGTAGTGTATCTAAAACGTTTGGTAGTGTATCTAAAACGTTTGACTGGTAGTGTATCTAAAACGTTTGACTGGTAGTGTATCTAAAACGTTTGGTAGTGTATCTAAAACGTTTGACTGGTAGTGTATCTAAAACGTTTGACTGGTAGTGTATCTAAAACGTTTGTCTGGTAGTGTATCTAAAACGTTTGGTAGTGTATCTAAAACGTTTGTCTGGTAGTGTATCTAAAACGTTTGTCTGGTAGTGTATCTAAAACGTTTGGTAGTGTATCTAAAACGTTTGGTAGTGTATCTAAAACGTTTGTCTGGTAGTGTATCTAAAACGTTTGGTAGTGTATCTAAAACGTTTGTCTGGTAGTGTATCTAAAACGTTTGTCTGGTAGTGTATCTAAAACGTCTGGTAGTGTATCTAAAACGTTTGTCTGGTAGTGTATCTAAAACGTTTGGTAGTGTATCTAAAACGTTTGGTAGTGTATCTAAAACGTTTGTCTGGTAGTGTATCTAAAACGTTTGTCTGGTAGTGTATCTAAAACGTCTGGTAGTGTATCTAAAACGTTTGGTAGTGTATCTAAAACGTTTGGTAGTGTATCTAAAACGTTTGTCTGGTAGTGTATCTAAAACGTTTGTCTGGTAGTGTATCTAAAACGTCTGGTAGTGTATCTAAAACGTTTGGTAGTGTATCTAAAACGTTTGGTAGTGTATCTAAAACGTTTGGTAGTGTATCTAAAACGTTTGTCTGGTAGTGTATCTAAAACGTTTGTCTGGTAGTGTATCTAAAACGTCTGGTAGTGTATCTAAAACGTTTGTCTGGTAGTGTATCTAAAACGTTTGGTAGTGTATCTAAAACGTTTGTCTGGTAGTGTATCTAAAACGTCTGGTAGTGTATCTAAAACGTTTGTCTGGTAGTGTATCTAAAACGTTTGGTAGTGTATCTAAAACGTTTGGTAGTGTATCTAAAACGTTTGTCTGGTAGTGTATCTAAAACGTTTGTCTGGTAGTGTATCTAAAACGTCTGGTAGTGTATCTAAAACGTTTGGTAGTGTATCTAAAACGTTTGGTAGTGTATCTAAAACGTTTGGTAGTGTATCTAAAACGTTTGTCTGGTAGTGTATCTAAAACGTCTGGTAGTGTATCTAAAACGTTTGGTAGTGTATCTAAAACGTTTGGTAGTGTATCTAAAACGTTTGGTAGTGTATCTAAAACGTTTGGTAGTGTATCTAAAACGTTTGGTAGTGTATCTAAAACGTTTGGTAGTGTATCTAAAACGTTTGGTAGTGTATCTAAAACGTTTGGTAGTGTATCTAAAACGTTTGGTAGTGTATAGAAGTTTATTAATAGATATTTTTCTATATTGTGAGTAAATGCTGGAAGTAATAACTCGTACTGCTGGTATGTGTTTATCAGTCTCTGCTGATGATCAGATAAAACGTTCCTCCAGAGAGAAACTGCACTGACCCGATTTTAGCCGGCATGTAGAGCATCATGGGAACCACAGGTGAGTCGCTGTTCCCGTAGATGATGAAACCCATTTCCTGGAGTCTCCTACGGAAATAGGTCGTGTTCTCGGAAAGCTGCTGGAGTCTCTGTTGACCTAGTAATAAGAAAAAGCTAGTCTGAGGCGGAGAGTCTGCGAATCATATCATATTCAGATCTCGCTGGTAGAGCTCCTCTGCTGTTCGTGACCTTTGCTTGTCCGGCACATCTGCTGCTTGACTCGGAGCCCAGAGCTCCATCATGTGTTAACCGCAGCCGGTCCGATCTGCCAGCTCTCGTTCTGTTTGTAACAAACCCTTTTCAAACAATGAGCTAGCATCAACAGTCGGGGGACGACAAGAGGCGAAATTCCAAACAAGAGTCTTCAAAGGCTTCCGTGCCCCCGCGTCCCAAATGAGCAGCGAGGGGCGCTTTATGGAGATGCCTGTCTGAACTCTGGAGGCTGATCTGGACGAGATACGCTGCTGCTCTATTGCTTTTCTCGTGTCTGACATTCCTTTCATTCTGAGAGGATCTGCTGGAGGAGCAGCACGTATCACAGTTCTGACACGGAGCAGCTCCAACCTACAGGAGGACATAAACAACACAGCTGCTAGCAATCACACAGCCTGCTCCAGACTGAAGTTCTAACAGGACCCCGAGTGGACAGCGGCCTTCAGTAAAGCACTCGCGGTCACCACGGACACCAGAGTTAGAGCTGTAGGGCTGATCTCAGATCAGAGGACTGAGAGGTGAAGAGCTTTTAAGTGCTGGCCTTTCTCTGGTGGGGGGTGGGAGGGGGTGGGGGGGGTGGGGGGGGCAGAGCAGAGATGAGTGAACCTGCCTGGAGCAGTGTGACCCTGAGCTTAACCCACCACCCTCCTGTTTCTTACTGCTCAGAACCTCAGCCATGACATCAATCCCCTCCTGCACATCTGAAAGCCATACAGCTCCTACAGGCAGAGAACCTCAGGAGCATCAGAGCATCAGAGGCAGCGGGTCGAGAAAGGGCTCTGGCCCCATATAACCCGGTCTGGTCGTCCACCTTCTCCCCGTCTTCAACCAGAGCCTTGAAGAGCTTCCAGATGTGTGTTGTTTGTGAGAGGGTCTCAGAAACACATGTGGCTTTCCGAACGACCATCCTGCTCAACCACTGCAGCAGCCTGGAGACCAGCGGTGTAACACACTCTTCATGAACTGATAGAGGACTGTACAAACTCAGAGACCACCAGAGACCACCAGAGACCACCCCACACTCATTAGTTTACAGAATAAAAAAATCAAGAGGTGATTAACAGAGACAGTGACAAGAGGACTCCTGACAGCCTGGACTAATCTAGACCCTCGCCTAGGGTTAGGGTTAGTAGTTCAGTAAAGGACTGCTGAGCAGCTGAGGCTAACAAACGTTTAACAAAATCATTATTAACTAATATATATAATCTTATTTTGTAATTATTAATTAACTATAATACATAGAAAATAACACCAGCACTAATTACTCAATAATCGTAGTGCAGCAGTGTAGAGCGCGGGCTTATGGGATATGAAGACCCATCACCCAGTTAGACAGAGAGCGACAGTCCAAAGTCCAGACTTTTACATAACAATGACCAGCAGGTACGTAATCACAACCACTCCATCTGGAGGGACTGAGAGGAACCTGCTGACGGAGGGTGTAACCGAGGTAATTAGATAAGGTGGAGACGGGACAGACCGAAACCTGGAACAGCAGGCAGAGCAGACCGGTTTATCCTCTGCTGCCACCTTGTGGACTATTTCTGATTTTTACAGCAGTGATGTCAGAGTCATGTGCCCTTTTCATTTAAAAGTTTAGAGTCAAACTGTTCTATTATATTTCCAGACAGGAAGATTTTATTTACTCAGTAAACATTTTATTATTAAATATTAAACAGTATTAATAGAGTAAGTAGTGCTTTTACACTTGATTATTAAATATTAATCAGTATTAATAGAGTAAGTAGTGCTTTTACACTTTATTATTAAATATTAATCAGTATTAATAGAGTAAGTAGTGCTTTTACACTTGATTATTAAATATTAATCAGTATTAATAGAGTAAGTAGAGCTTTTACACTTTATTATTAAATATTAATCAGTATTAATAGAGTAAGTAGCACTTTTACACTATTATTAAATATTAATCAGTATTAATAGAGTAAGTAGAGCTTTTACACTTTATTATTAAATATTAATCAGTATTAATAGAGTAAGTAGAGCTTTTACACTTTATTATTAAATATTAATCAGTATTAATAGAGTAAGTAGCACTTTTACACTTTATTATTAAATATTAATCAGTATTAATAGAGTAAGTAGAGCTTTTACACTTTATTATTAAATATTAATCAGTATTAATAGAGTAAGTAGAGCTTTTACACTTTATTATTAAATATTAATCAGTATTAATAGAGTAAGTAGCGCTTTTACACTTTATTATTAAATATTAATCAGTATTAATAGAGTAAGTAGAGCTTTTACACTTTATTATTAAATATTAATCAGTATTAATAGAGTAAGTAGAGCTTTTACACTTTATTATTAAATATTAATCAGTATTAATAGAGTAAGTAGTGCTTTTACACTTTATTATTAAATATTAATCAGTATTAATAGAGTAAGTAGAGCTTTTACACTTTATTATTAAATATTAATCAGTATTAATAGAGTAAGTAGTGCTTTTACACTTTATTATTAAATATTAATCAGTATTAATAGAGTAAGTAGAGCTTTTACACTTTATTATTAAATATTAATCAGTATTAATAGAGTAAGTAGAGCTTTTACACTTTATTATTAAATATTAATCAGTATTAATAGAGTAAGTAGTGCTTTTACACTTTATTATTAAATATTAATCAGTATTAATAGAGTAAGTAGAGCTTTTACACTTTATTATTAAATATTAATCAGTATTAATAGAGTAAGTAGTGCTTTTACACTTTATTATTAAATATTAATCAGTATTAATAGAGTAAGTAGCACTTTTACACTATTATTAAATATTAATCAGTATTAATAGAGTAAGTAGAGCTTTTACACTTTATTATTAAATATTAATCAGTATTAATAGAGTAAGTAGAGCTTTTACACTTTATTATTAAATATTAATCAGTATTAATAGAGTAAGTAGCACTTTTACACTTTATTATTAAATATTAATCAGTATTAATAGAGTAAGTAGAGCTTTTACACTTTATTATTAAATATTAATCAGTATTAATAGAGTAAGTAGAGCTTTTACACTTTATTATTAAATATTAATCAGTATTAATAGAGTAAGTAGTGCTTTTACACTTTATTATTAAATATTAATCAGTATTAATAGAGTAAGTAGAGCTTTTACACTTTATTATTAAATATTAATCAGTATTAATAGAGTAAGTAGTGCTTTTACACTTTATTATTAAATATTAATCAGTATTAATAGAGTAAGTAGAGCTTTTACACTTTATTATTAAATATTAATCAGTATTAATAGAGTAAGTAGAGCTTTTACACTTTATTATTACATATTAATCAGTATTAATAGAGTAAGTAGTGTTTTTACACTTTATTATTAAATATTAAACAGTATTAATAGAGTAAGTAGTGCTTTTACACTTTATTATTAAATATTAATCAGTATTAATAGAGTAAGTAGTGCTTTTACACTTTATTATTAAATATTAATCATTATTAATAGAGTAAGTAGAGCTTTTACACTTTATTATTAAATATTAATCAGTATTAATAGAGTAAGTAGAGCTTTTACACTTTATTATTACATATTAATCAGTATTAATAGAGTAAGTAGTGTTTTTACACTTTATTATTAAATATTAAACAGTATTAATAGAGTAAGTAGAGCTTTTACACTTTATTATTAAATATTAATCAGTATTAATAGAGTAAGTAGAGCTTTTACACTTTATTATTACATATTAATCAGTATTAATAGAGTAAGTAGTGTTTTTACACTTTATTATTAAATATTAAACAGTATTAATAGAGTAAGTAGTGCTTTTACACTTTATTATTAAATATTAAACAGTATTAATAGAGTAAGTAGAGCTTTTACACTTTATTATTAAATATTAATCAGTATTAATAGAGTAAGTAGAGCTTTTACACTTTATTATTAAATATTAATCAGTATTAATAGAGTAAGTAGTGCTTTTACACTTTATTATTAAATATTAATCAGTATTAATAGAGTAAGTAGAGCTTTTACACTTTATTATTAAATATTAATCAGTATTAATAGAGTAAGTAGTGCTTTTACACTTTATTATTAAATATTAATCAGTATTAATAGAGTAAGTAGAGCTTTTACACTTTATTATTAAATATTAATCAGTATTAATAGAGTAAGTAGAGCTTTTACACTTTATTATTACATATTAATCAGTATTAATAGAGTAAGTAGTGTTTTTACACTTTATTATTAAATATTAAACAGTATTAATAGAGTAAGTAGTGCTTTTACACTTTATTATTAAATATTAATCAGTATTAATAGAGTAAGTAGTGCTTTTACACTTTATTATTAAATATTAATCATTATTAATAGAGTAAGTAGAGCTTTTACACTTTATTATTAAATATTAATCAGTATTAATAGAGTAAGTAGAGCTTTTACACTTTATTATTACATATTAATCAGTATTAATAGAGTAAGTAGTGTTTTTACACTTTATTATTAAATATTAAACAGTATTAATAGAGTAAGTAGAGCTTTTACACTTTATTATTAAATATTAATCAGTATTAATAGAGTAAGTAGAGCTTTTACACTTTATTATTACATATTAATCAGTATTAATAGAGTAAGTAGTGTTTTTACACTTTATTATTAAATATTAAACAGTATTAATAGAGTAAGTAGTGCTTTTACACTTTATTATTAAATATTAAACAGTATTAATAGAGTAAGTAGAGCTTTTACACTTTATTATTAAATATTAATCAGTATTAATAGAGTAAGTAGAGCTTTTACACTTTATTATTAAATATTAATCAGTATTAATAGAGTAAGTAGTGTTTTTCATACGTCAGTGTGTTTGTTTAACTCTTTCCAAGCTTCTCCTAAACAACCCAGTATTATTATCAGTTCTCATCTAATACCTGCTTTGACTGCTCAGTACTTCATTAAGATAAATCAAGATTTGCTGCTGAAGGAACTGAACACATTCATACAATGTCTGGGGCGTCCAGGAGAAATCTGGAACCTAACTTTGTTCTTCAAACTGGATCAAGATCTGATCTACTTCTCTCACAATAACATATTCATGTTACTTTCTATTGTATGTATGATTATTTACATCTGTTCTAATCAGATCTGCTCTTCTTACTGGTGATCAGACACTTATTGATCAGATGAAGGACTTTAAATGATCAGCTCAGGGGACTCCGACTTTTACGCAGTAGTGTATGTAGAAAAGAGGAGTGGATTATATAATGTACCTAACGTCGTGCCATCCTCTCCCATGATGCACTTCATGGAGGTGATGATCTGCTGGGCCACTGGAGGAGACATGGACGTGGCGTAGACTGCGCTGTGGGAGTGAGTACGCAGGTAGTCGATCAGCTCCTGAAGAAAAAACAGATACAGGAATTTGTGACTCCTCAGATCTGAAGCTGCTGTGTGATTTTAAAATGGTCATTAGACGACTCGGTGAGCCTTTGATCTGTTGTGAGCCAATCAGCAGGCTGGTAAGCTATTTTAGAGTACAGCTTGGGTCTAAAGAAGGAGGGCTCAACTGATACAATACCTATTACTGGTAACCAAGGATACCGATAATCAATATTTGGGGCCGATGTTCGGTCAAGTTGATGTTTATAATGT
>CM038707.1:854456-856956 GCA_021613375.1 Megaleporinus macrocephalus | reverse complement strand
CACACACACACCATCAGAACACAATACACACACACACACACACACCATCAGAACACAATACACACACACACACCATCAGAACACACACACCATCAGAACACAATACACACCATCAGAACACACACACACCATCAGAACACAATACACACACACACACACACACACACACACCATCAGAACACAATACACACACACACACACACACCATCAGAACACAATACACACACACACACACACACACACCATCATAACACAATACACACACACACACCATCAGAACACACACACCATCAGAACATCTATTCACTTAAAGTGTGACATAACACTCTATAACAGGTTATGATGCATTATAACATGTATAGTTAGTGTCTAGAATACTGTAACAGGCAGATATCATATAAAATCACATTATGAAGCACTATGTACGTCATTACTATTACTTAACAGACATACACGCTTATGCCGGTTATATATTACAAGCTGTTATGTAGTGCTATGTATGCTGTGTATACAAACATACATATATATCTATATGTATCACTGAATCACTCTGTACAGACTTAATGTAGCATCAAACTTCTGAGACAGGAACAGAAACTGGTGTGAACATATAAGCTGAGGAGAAGGAGCTGCAGAGGATGAACGTCCTGCATGTTCAGGGAGGAGATCCTAAGAGAACCCTTCAGGTTATCCAGGATATCTCCTCAGGTTTCCTCCACACTGACCTGTAGTGAACCTGTCTGGAGGTTAGATCAGGGTAACGCAGAGAAACAGTCTTCTTACTTTTCCTGAGAGAGCCGGAATGTTCATGGAGTTGGTGGCGAAGCCCATTCCGAACGCCATGGAGGACTCAACTCCCAGAAACCTGGCCGTCAACTTCTCCAGCTCTTCATGTTTATCCAGATTTCCTTCAGAGGTTAGAAGAGACGTTAATGAGACACAATCATACATACAGAGTTAAATATTATTAATAATAATAATAATAACAATACATTAATAATAAATATATTATTACATATGATCACAGGTCTTTGTAAGCAGGTTCAAGGCTACTGGTGAAGCAAAGATCAAAGAAAGTCATATAGAAATCAAAGCATCCTCCTCCAGAACCCGGATTAAGCCTCATCCTGGACTAAGTTTAGCTTCAGTGGAGAACGACCACTACAAGTCTAGGCTTCGGCTTAATCCGGGTCCGGAAAACCAGCCCAGTATCTGAGAAGTGGATATATTACCCATCTCATTCCTAGTGCTACTCACTCCCACGCCGTACTTCCTGGTGGTCTCGGCAGCTGCGTCCGCACACGGCCCGGAATTCTCGGCAAAGCCCAGGTAGTTATAGGAGCCCATGTTGATGACGTCCTTCAGCACTTTTCCAGTGTGTCTGTGGGAATAAGAGGAGAAGCTGGAAGTGAAGGGAACGCCAGCAGAGACAACCTGGAATATCAGGATATCACCAGCGTCAGATCCAGAACTGAAGATTTCCGACAGCCAGAATCCGTTACTCACTCAAAAGTCCAGTTGTAATCACGAGTGACACGTTCCATCACGTCCATCCTGGCGCCGGGAACGCTGCATATCGGCCTGTTCCAGTTATCCCTGATCCTCATGTACAGATTTCTTGTGTAGAAGTTCTCGAAGTCCTGGTAGAGCGGAACAAAGTCCTGCAGACAAAACGCCAACATGAGATCTTTCAGAGCAAATTCAGCCCCGCGCTCCGCTTCCAGCATTCCGATAAACACATTCCGATACATTTGGAATTTAGGTAAATTTGAAACAAGCTTTTTGGGTGGATGAGTCCTCCAACCCTATCACTGGGGAACCTAAGGAGAGCTGAAGCAGGTACCTCACCTTCTGCTCGTCTCTCTCTTTGGCCATGTGGCACTTCTCGAAATTCCAGTCCCGCAGAAAATCCCGCAGGTAGCCGAAGAGCGTCAGGATACCGTACCCCATGTAGGTGAGCACAGCCACGAGCAGAGGGGTCTCCTCGAACGACTCCACGAAGGGCTTCCTGTAGAGCGCCGAGTTTCTCCCAGCATTCTGAGAGACAGAACACAACCTCAACAACAGTGACATCACAAAGTAATATTAATATCTTATTTATCTCTAATAGACATCTCAGACACTGAACTTACTCTATTAATACTGTTTAATATTTAATAATAAAGTGTAAAAGCACAACTTACTCTATTAATACTGATTAATATTTAATAATAAAGTGTAAAAGCACTACTTACTCTATTAATACTGATTAATATTTAATAATAAAGTGTAAAAGCACAACTTACTCTATTAATACTGATTAATATTTAATAATAAAGTGTAAAAGCTCTACTTACTCTATTAATACTGATTAATATTTAATAATAAAGTGTAAAAGCTCTACTTACTCTATTAATACTGATTAATATTTAATAATAGTGTAAACGCTCTACTTACTCTATTAATACTGATTAATATTTAATAATAAAGTGTAAAAGCACTACTTACTCTATTAATACTG
>CM038707.1:811956-851956 GCA_021613375.1 Megaleporinus macrocephalus | reverse complement strand
CGATTCGATTCACAACAATATCGTACTCGCTGTTCGAAGCGGAAACTCTAGTTTACTGATCGTGACGGTTCAGATTAATAATCCGGTTAAAACCGACACTCGAGCGTTTCTGAAGCAGAAGCTCGTTCACAGAGAGCCGTTAACGTTCACTCCGTGTTTCCGGGTTGGTTCGAACACCGACAGCCGGAACCGCCGCCGAATCTCGGGCCTCACCTCCGTCACGCGGCGACACTGCTGCTGGAACCGGCAGTGCGCGTTCACGAAGCCGTTCCTCGACGGTTTCTTGTCGCCGCCGCTCCGGAGAATCTCTCCGTTCAGGATCCGGCCGGTGTCCGTCATGGTGCTCGTCTGTCCCGCTGCGCTCGCGCGAACCGCCCGTTTAACTTACTTGTGTAGTTGTGATTCGTCACCGGCGCCGCCTCCGCGGAAACACACGCCCTCCGTAACCCGGGCGGGGATTAGACGTCACGGGAAGGCGGAGACGGTAAACATTAACAGGGATTGTTAATGAGGTGAACCGAGATGGCGCGTGCCGATTCAGGTGAAGGTAGTGCAGAGGAGTCGATTCCAAGAGAGTCGATTCTTGGACTTCAGCACGTCTGATGACTTCAGTGATTCAGTGATTCAGAGATTCGAAATACTCGAGGAACCGACTCCTAGCTCGTTGTTCTAGACCAATGACGCTAAGATTCAAAACACTCAGGGAGTCGGTTCATTCTGCGAATCAGGACTGAACCGAGCAAAGTTTAAATTTACTGAGAGTTTAATTATCAGCTTTAATCACTGATCGAAGCTTTGCTCACCAGCTGCTGTAGTTTAAACTCTCAGAAACACTTTCTATACGTCCTGAACCGCAGATCTTCATCCTGAGATCAGATAATCAATCATTACAGACAGAACAAAGAACAAAACCAGAAACATTAACTCTGTTTATTACAGGTAGTCCACCTTAAATATCACCCACTCCTTTCATTACAGTGGAAGGAGTATATATATATATACACTAAAACTAACATTTGAGTGTATTTAAATGTAAAAATGAGAATGTATATTTTTATAAGAGCTATAAAACCACCAAACCTGTTTATCAGAACAAGATCTCAGCATCTACACTATCTTCTTCAGTCCTGTTAGAGAAGCAGCTCATGTGGCTCCTCATGAAGCTGCTGGTCAGAATGTTCAAAGTATGTAAACCTGCATCAGAGCAAATGAGCTCATTTCTAAAAGACCCTCTAAACATTCTTTAAACACAACCAGATGTTTAATTCTGCTCCAGGTATAATTCCATACCGACTATTCTATAGTTCTGATCTCCTCACACTTATTCACTAATATTAGTACTATTAATATAGTACACATAAGAAGAACCTTATTCACTAATATTAGTACTATTAATATAGTACACAGAAGAAGAACCTTATTCACTAATATTAGTACTATTAATATAGTACACAGAAGAAGAAGAACCTTATTCACTAATATTAGTACTATTAATATAGTACACAGAAGAAGAACCTTATTCACTAATATTAGTACTATTAATATAGTACACAGAAGAAGAACCTTATTCACTAATATTAGTACTATTAATATAGTACACAGAAGAAGAACCTTATTCACTAATATTAGTACTATTAATATAGTACACATAAGAAGAACATTATTCACTAATATTAGTACTATTAATATAGTACACAGAAGAAGAACATTATTCACTAATATTAGTACTATTAATATAGTACACATAAGAAGAAGAACCTTATTCACTAATATTATTACTATTAATATAGTACACATAAGAAGAAGAACCTTATTCACTAATATTAGTAGAAGAAGAAGAACCTGGGGAGGTGAGTGTATATAGTGATAGTGTATATAGCAGTTGTGTTATATACCCAGTTTACTGGTTACGGTGAGTTTAAAGTTAGTTGATGTGAAGTAGTGCTGGTGTAACAGTCTCTGATTGGCTTTATCTCCTGTATTTCCCGGGACCACTAGAGGGCACTGTTGGTATGTATTTTATACTAATATAAATCAGTCAATAAAGAGACTGAGTAGATGACTTACTAGGACGGACTACCTGTTTACCTGTTTTACGGGGACTAACGCCGTTCACAGACCAAGATAACTCGGCGTGGGCTCTCACAGCCAGCTAATCTCCCCTCTCTCCCCCTAATCCCTCTCTTCCTGATGGAGGGAGTAAAGCTGTGATCTTAATGAGATTGAGGACGTGTTCATTCTGGAGCCTGTCTGGAGTATTTCAGTACCGGTAAACGAGTAGAACTCTTAAATGTCTGTGGAGTACTGAGAAGTATTTCTTTAATACTTTCTTCAGGACTGGTTTTGTCTCACTGACGACTTCTGTCCGGAGAGGACACACGATCTAAACCCACAGCTGTGACAGAGACAAACACAAACAACACAACTTTTCTAACAATCTACATCTGGACTTCACAGCAAGCTCAGCCACCTGAACAGAGCCTGGTGGGCGAAGCTCAGCGTCTCGGTGGGCTTTAATAGTTAACAGCCGGATTCTCAGAGCCCTGCTGCTGAACTCAGATTCAGGATTTAGAATAGCTCTGAGCTCCAGGAGACGCCAGACTCCTCTGATTACACGTTCTAGCAGAACTAGTGTCTGTCGGACTCTCCGGGATGATCTGGAACCTTTCGCCTGTTAACGTGGAAAAGAACTCGCCCTACTGTAGGAACAGGACATTACAGCCACTGACCCATCATACAGACAGTCATATAAACAGGTCTGATGTGGACACTCATGTGGACAGGTCTGATGTGGACAGGTCTGATATACAGGAGGAAGCACATCTTGATAACGAGGTGGATGATCAGGAGGGTGTGAGGTTCAGACTCATGTTTGGTAGCTGGAACTGTCGTAGGCTGGACGTTAGTGACCCAGTAGTTAGTTTGATCCCCTGAACTATCAGGGCTGCCCAAAACACCGGGCAAGTGTTTCACTGCCCCCTAGTGTGTGTGTTCACTACTGTGTGTGTGTGTGGGTGCGCGCATATGTGGGTGTTGCACTGCCCCCTAGTGTGTTCACCAGTGTTTGTGTGTGTTTCACTGCCCCCTAGTGTGTGTTCACCAGTGTTTGTGTGTGTTTCACTGCCCCCCAGTGTGTGTGTGTGTGTGTGTGTTTTACTGTATGGATGGGCTGACTGTGGAGGTCAGATCACTCTGTGGGAAGTAGGATCAGTGCATAATGATACACGCTAGTGAGGCATAGTAGTGTGTGAACGAGGGGATAGCCAATCAGAACGCAACTGGCAGAAAGCAGTGAGGCTAACGTTGTACAGGTATCAGACTCTGTGTTTGCGTGGGCGGAGTCTGCAGGAAGTCTCTCTCTCTGTAGGTCCAGCAGATCCACGTGACTCCTCCTCAGCGCTGCAGCAGACTGAGCTGATCAGCTGATACTCACACCTCTCCAGAGTTCAGCTGCTCACCTGAGGAGGAACAGAACCAGACGCAGCACTGTTCCTCACAAACATGAGCTCCATCCAATAGGAGCACTGCTTCATCCAGTCCATCTGACTACCTCTGACCATGTGATCAAACCTTCAAGAGGTTAATAGTAAAGTTATCAGTATATAACGAATGCAGGTAATTAACTCTTTAAACACATCACTCAGAAAACACTTCACCTGTTAGTGTAATTAGACTGAATCTGAACAACCCTCACACACTTCACCTGGACCAGGTGTGTCAGACACGCACCAGAAGAAGAAAAGTGCTTTAGCACGTAAATCCACACGAACTCAAACGGTTAGTCGCTGTTCATCACGTCACGTCACTCTACAATACTCACTCCTACCGAGCACACGAGGGTGAAGCAGCTCGTTCACCAGTTTTCTTGTTCCACCTTAAACAGAGCAGCAGGAGCCAGAACGTACCTGCACCTCCATTTAAGGTGGAAACAGGAGAACTGGTGAAGGAGAAGCTGAGCTGATGGTGCTGGTGGTCAGTAGGAGTGAGTATTGTAGTGTGTAAGGGTGATCTGGGGATGAACACTGGTGGTCAGTAGGAGTGAGTATTGTAGTGTGTAAGGGTGATCTGGGGATGAACACTGGTGGTCAGTAGGAGTGAGTATTGTAGTGTGTAAGGGTGATCTGGGGATGAACACTGGTGGTCAGTAGGAGTGAATATTGTAGTGTGTAAGGGTGATCTGGGGGTGAACACTGGTGGTCAGTAGGAGTGAGTATTGTAGTGTGTAAGGGTGATCTGGGGGTGAACACTGGTGGTCAGTAGGAGTGAGTATTGTAGTGTGTAAGGGTGATCTGTTCCTCACACTAACAGACTCTCAGTTGAATCCAGGATGGAATTTATTAGGTGTGTTCACTGCACAAGAGCTCGGGTTCTCTTTCAACAGTTTAAGAACTCACTCTTTCATAAGTAAGAACTCACTCTTTCATAAGTAAGAAAAAAAACTTGTAGATGAGACGAAGATTAAAAAAGAACAGAGGAAACGCTAGTTCAGGTTCTAACACTGTACAACACAACCTGCAGCTAGATCCATAAAATACACAGAACATCTAGTGGGGCTGAAGAACCCATCTGTAGACCACTGTACGTAAAAACCAATGTCCTGGAGCGTCTCGCTGCTCTCGCATTACCAAACAAGACACCCCCCCCTCCACCTCCTCCGAAACAATACCACTCCTCGCCCTTCAACACGGTGTGAAGACGAAACCAGGGCCTCACTCCTTCCTGCGCTTCTTCTCATGATCATAGTCCTTGGAGCGCCCACTAGTGGATGGTCTTTTGGAGCCACCGTGTTGTTTGGCCTCTTCCAAGAACTTGTCCAGACCGAAAGGATCCTCCTCAAACTGGACAGGTCCATCCCTGCGGGGTCCATGGTCTGCGCCGGAGAACTCCCTGTCCGGTACAAACCTGAGGAGAGAGGACAGTCCTCTGTTACTGGACAGGTCAGGACTCAGCTCGGAGTGATAACCACATCACTCGTCTACACACCATAGTAAAAATCTCTCATTTCCATATTACACTTTTCCATGTTCACTCCGGAACTGAACGCTGGCTGCTCTGTGTCCTGCAGGTCAGTCACACTGCCATGTTTCTGTTGCTTCACACAGGAAGTCGATTCACTGTTCTTACTTTCCCTGAAATCCTGAACATCACATCTTCCAGACACTTCCCTCTGGCCG
Source organism: Megaleporinus macrocephalus (assembly GCA_021613375.1). Taxonomy (NCBI): domain Eukaryota; kingdom Metazoa; phylum Chordata; class Actinopteri; order Characiformes; family Anostomidae; genus Megaleporinus; species Megaleporinus macrocephalus. The sequence continues at coordinate 846,782 of CM038707.1, read as the reverse complement.
GAGACTCAGGACCATCAAGCCCAGCACAACCAGACATGCTACCAGCTTTTTCCCCAGAGCTGCTACTCTCGTTAACCGCCCTGCACTTCAAACTCATACCTGAACCGACTCTCTCTGTATTACAGCACCTCCTTTATAACATAACTCTTATTAGCACAGCTGTACAGATTCAGTACATAACATCCACACAGACACTCATCTCATTAGCACCTCCCCCGCCTCTTCATTACTGTTATTATTCTATTTACAGTCTCTTACTCTAAAGTTCTCTTAGTGTAACACTTATTGATACAGGTCGTACTTGTATGCCTCACTAAGACAAACTCCTTGTATGTGTACTTGGTGAAATAAACGATTCTGATTCTGAAATAAGTTCCAGAGGAAGATTACGACGGCCCAGTCTCGTTCACTTTGTTCTAATATTGGATGCATTGAGGGTTTTTTGCTGTGTGTTGTGAGCGAGATGTAGGTTCTGCTTTAACAGTGAAGCATCCAATCACTCATAACAGTCAACAGCTGAAGTGACTCCTCCCCAACTACTCGTTCACAGAAAATGAGCGAGGAGCAGGAGGAGCAGACAGAGAGGGAGGACTGAAAAAACTGAAATAGATAGATATGTGGAAATATCTCAGCTACAGAGCGGATGTCGTTGACCAAAAACATGAAAGCTGTTGCCAAAACACGAGGACCATTTAAACCTCCGCGTGTAAAGCCAGATCTGGACACTGTCCAAAGCAGAGAACTGTACACGCCGGTCTCTGCCAATGTCTCACCGCATGAGCGAGCGAGAAATCACTGGTGCAATAACTCTTCATCTCGTGGAAGACCCAGTACCAGTTAACACGGCTACCAGCGAGAGCTTCACAGACATGATCCGGTCACTGGATAAGCACTACGCAACACCGGCACGCATGTATTTAAAAAAATTGCTGTCCCCGAGTTGTACAGGAAGTGCGAGGCACAATTAAAACGGGCCGGTCGCAAGTCGACGAATATGCAGCTACAACAGACATGTGGTCCATCCAGACAGCGGACCCTCAGATAGGTCTTCCCGTCTGTTACACAACGAGGGTTTAGAACCGAACAGTCGCTGCAAACCATGCATTATTTTAATCATCATCATCATCATCATCATCATCATGGATCATTTACTTCTAGTGACGAGTCCTGCTTTGTTTAATATCACAAGAAAAATATTTCAATGTTTAATTTTTCCAGTATCGTGCAGCCCTACTGCTGCTGTACTGTCTAGTCATGCTGCAGCGGTCAGGACAAAGTGTAGACGTCAGTAAACTCCACCACTAAACACCTGGGACAGACACAACTGACATTCCAGTGAAGTACCTGCTGCCCTGCATCAGTGTGTCCAGGTCATCTCCGTACATATCCTTGTCCACGTTCTTGCTGGGTCGGTACATGTTCTGGGCCATGTCTCTGCCGCTCTTGAAGGGCTGATCATACACGTTGTAGGTCTCGTCCTCTCCTCCGGCGAAGCCGCTGTCCATTCCCTGAGACACAAACACAAGCACGTGAGTGAACACCGGGCAGAGGGGCACGTACACAGGACAAACACGAGCTCAGATCAAAGCCCCACCTGAAACACCACTACTTCACTACTACTCCACAGCTCTAGGGCACAACACTAGTGAGTCACGATCACGCACACCTCGTTAGTGAATGTATATTATTTGGAGTTCGTTACCCGGCTCTGGTTGAAGAGCCTCTGATCGTACTGAGCCTCGCTGGAGACGCGGGGGTTGGGCTGGCCCAGAGCAATCATCTCACTAATGTCTCGATCCTGGTCCCTCTGCAGTTTAGACCTGGTCAGGACAATCAATCACACCTGCGTTAGCGATAACGCCCCCTCCTGTGAGACCTCCATACTACATCACACACAGCATCACAGAAAACCGAACACCTTTATGTACCAATTAAAATTAATTACCTAATTAATTATCAGTCCACAGGATCAAAGCAGTCTCTCAAGAACACTGAACTTATTATTTTAAACATTTTTTAACTTACAGATCTTGTTTCTGTTGTAATATCAGTTTTTAACAGGCAGGCGTAAATTGTAGAAATAGTTTGCATATTGTTTCCAAACAATGATCTTTTGATAAAAATCAATCAATCAAATTGAGTAATTAGTAAATAACCTGTATTGACAAAGTCGGGCTCAGATTTTCAAATTATTTGATCCCAAACGCGTAATTATTACCTGAAGGGTAAATAACTGTTACTCACTTTAGCTTTTAAAACAGACAAGTAGCGCCCCCAAGCAGCCACCTGTATGTCTGTTCACTAGTTTGGTGTTTATGTGAGTGTTTCACTTCCCCCTAGTGTGTAGGGTTTCACTGTGGGGGTCCTGTGGGGGCCCTGATCATTAAAGAACAGAGTAATAAAGTATACAGAGAATCAGATGAACTACAGTCTGTAAATGGAGCTCCTGTATGGTCAGTGGAGCTGATACAGTGGACAGTGAGGGGAGGTCCTGTATGGTCAGAGGAGCTGATACAGTGGACAGTGAGTGGAGCTCCTGTATGGTCAGTGGAGCTGATACAGTGGACAGTGAGGGGAGGTCCTGTATGGTCAGTGGAGCTGATACAGTGGACAGTGAGGGGAGGTCCTGTATGGTCAGTGGAGCTGATACAGTGGACAGTGAGTGGAGGTCCTGTATGGTCAGTGGAGCTGATACAGTGGACAGTGAGGGGAGCTCCTGTATGGTCAGTGGAGCTGATACAGTGGACAGTGAGTGGAGGTCCTGTATGGTCAGAGGAGCTGATACAGTGGACAGTGAGTGGAGCTCCTGTATGGTCAGTGGAGCTGATACAGTGGACAGTGAGGGGAGGTCCTGTATGGTCAGTGGAGCTGATACAGTGGACAGTGAGGGGAGGTCCTGTATGGTCAGTGGAGCTGATACAGTGGACAGTGAGTGGAGGTCCTGTATGGTCAGTGGAGCTGATACAGTGGACAGTGAGGGGAGCTCCTGTATGGTCAGTGGAGCTGATACAGTGGACAGTGAGTGGAGGTCCTGTATGGTCAGTGGAGCTGATACAGTGGACAGTGAGGGGAGGTCCTGTATGGTCAGTGGAGCTGATACAGTGGACAGTGAGGGGAGGTCCTGTATGGTCAGTGGAGCTGATACAGTGGACAGTGAGTGGAGGTCCTGTATGGTCAGTGGAGCTGATACAGTGGACAGTGAGGGGAGCTCCTGTATGGTCAGTGAAGCTGATACAGTGGACAGTGAGGGGAGGTCCTGTATGGTCAGTGAAGCCGATACAGTGGACAGTGAGTGGAGGTCCTGTATGGTCAGTGGAGCTGATACAGTGGACAGTGAGGGGAGGTCCTGTATGGTCAGTGGAGCTGATACAGTGGACAGTGAGGGGAGGTCCTGTATGGTCAGTGGAGCTGATACAGTGGACAGTGAGGGGAGGTCCTGTATGGTCAGTGGAGCTGATACAGTGGACAGTGAGGGGAGGTCCTGTATGGTCAGTGGAGCTGATACAGTGGACAGTGAGGGGAGGTCCTGTATGGTCAGTGGAGCTGATACAGTGGACAGTGAGGGGAGGTACAGGGAGGTGGAGTTAATGTTATGGCTACTTGATTGTTGTTGCTGGTTAGAGAGGAGAGGAGAGGAGAAGATAAACTGACTGCTGGTATCACTACATCATGTGCTTCAAACTGAGATCAGTGTCTCTGATACACAGACTGAACTGGACAGGGTTCGACTGACTGGCCAGTGAAAGATTCAGAGGAGCAGCCTGAAACATTCACATACCTCTTATCAGGTGCAGCTCTGGAGATGTTCCTGTCATGCTGCCTCTCTTTTCTCCTGTCGTGGCGGATCTCGTCACGTTCCCTGACCTCGCCTTCTTCTCCACCTGCTGGCGGAGAAACCGTGAGAGAAAGAAACGATTTAGCTTTTGATGGTTATATATATATAAAATTCTCTTTATCAATAATAATCCTGATCTGTTACAGAAACAGTGTTCATGAATTAGCTCCGTGGAGACAGTGAGTGATACAGAACTAACAGTCATCAGGAATCAGAAGAGAAGACCAGCGTGAAGATGATTAGCTTCTTTAAGTGCACCTTTTTCTCCGTGGCCTTTGATTCCAGCTCTTCTGTCTCTGGCCATCTTCGCGAGCTCCCTGAGTCTCTCCTCCTTCTTCTCTTTTTCCTTCTGAGCCATCTTCTTTTCCACCTGAGCTCGCATCTCCACAGCTTCCCTGGCCTGAGATCAGAGCATGAAGGCAGGAAACAGTCTTGACTTGTTTTATTTCAGATGAAACATGTTTTTGACATTAATCGAGGTGAAGATGCATGAACTGTGGGCCTTAATTCCTCCCTGTGATCATGTTTAGACCGCAGGATCATTTATTTTAACATACCTACAAACTAAGTAAAGTCTAAATCCATATCACTCACCAAACATGTGAACTGTAAACGTTATGCTGATGCTACAATGAACGTGTGAGAGAGAAATATACAAAACATAACAAGAAGGCTACACGCAGTGCTGACAGCTTTTGTCTCATAACTATAAACAGCGTACCTTCCTGTCTGCAATGTACAGAGCCTCAGCTAACTTGGCGAAATTCTCATTAATGTGGACCGTCTGAAGGCCTCTTCCGTCAGCAGCTAGACGCTTGTCCAGTGGGATTGTGTAACCCTGGAAACAGAAATAAGCAAGTTAGGAAAAAACTGTACTGCTTTATTTATACGTAGGCAGTACTTTGGCCTCCAGAACGACATAAACAACTGAATAATTGAGAGGTTTCTGGCTGCCTGGGAGAAATCAGCAATAGAACCTTTGCGTTCTTCCAGTTGGAGATGCACGGAGGAATCTTCCACTCCTGCTGCTCCTTTACGGTCATCTGAGGAACACAACACGACAAGCAGTGAGTTCAACTCCACACATTCAGAAACTGAATAATGCTGTTAGGTTTGTGGAGGTAGAGGAGGTCTACCTTTCTGCTGGGGGAGTGCATGACTGGGGCGGGGGGAGAGGGAGGGCCACGAGGGATCTTCTTATTAATCCTATTAAAAACAGAGAAATAAAGGATACAGTAAAACGAACATTACAAGACAACTCTCTGATCTACACAGAAAGTTTAACACTCATTTACACTCTATGATCTGGTCCTAGAATTAAACAAGCCGTTTGCCTTATATGGTTCACTCAGAGCTTTGCTCTGATTGGCTGGTTTGAAGGGAACATGTTGAAACAGACAGTCAGGAACATTACAGGTTATAAGATGATCTACTTCAACAGTGATAGGCTCCCACAGCATGGCTGCTACTTACAGCTCACTGTTGGGTTAGCTCTGTGACGGTGAACTCAAGCAAGTTCACCGTCACAGACAAATTTTCAACGTCAGAATAAAATCAGGAGGCTTTCTAGACATGCAGCTCCTGCTGTCCCGACCGTTTGGTGTAAGCTGGTCAGGGTTAGGTTAACGTGTAACATGACCTTCAATTAAGAATCTACAGAAGCATTGGTATAAACCATAACGGCACTTGATCTTCTAGGAACCCTGATACTGTATGTAGTCTGTATTTATTATCTTCTCTGTAGGTGTTCCAGTCTTGCTAGGTGTTGCTCTGTGTCTAATCTTATATTTTGTAGTTTTTTTTCTAGGTATCAGCACTGGCTCTAGTTTATAGCAGTGTTTGAGTTTAAGAGTAGTTTGGACTTAAACCTGTTTGTATTAGATAGAGATTTATACTCTGACTGAACACTAAGCACTTCTGTAAGTCGCTCTGGAGAAGAGCATCTGCTAAATGCTGTAAATGTAAATGTAAGGTGGCAAAAGGGAAGTCCATTTCAGGCTCGTTTAAAGACTCCCAAGAAAGGGGAATGAAAAGAGCTGAACCCTGTCTCTGTTTCAAACATACAGTCTCTCTGTTTCAAACATACAGTCTCTCTGTTTCAAACATACAGTCTCTCTGTTTCAAACATACAGTCTCTCTGTTTCAAACATACAGTCTCTCTGTTTCAAACATACAGTCTGCTGTTCATGTAGAAGCATTTAAGGTGGAATGAAACATCTGATTACGACGCTGGTACACAGAAAGCCAAATAGAGCCTCATATAAAGATGACCACGCCCGCTGAGGGTCAGATGTAGAAAGCTGGCAAAGACTAACTGCTGGACACGTAGGCAGCCGCTGCTGTTGACTCGGTCTTTGTTTCTGTTGGGCTGGAGGTTGAGCTGGTATTTGTAAATTTGGGGGAGTGGATTTAGGACAGTTTAGGATTTCGAGCTCGGCTGAGAAATGTCTGAGGTTCACTGTATGTACTGAATTCACACCATTAAAGTAAGACGATGTGAAGACGTTTATGTACGTTATGTAACTCTTATTCTATGTAAGTGATTGGGGGGCATTAAGTGACACATTAAGAGATGTAATTTTACTGTATGAGAAATGTTCACAGCCTCGTGTACAGTAACCTACTTGAACCGTGGCGGCTCCATTGGGTCTTTCTGCATCTCCACCATGCGGATGACCCTCTGCTTGGCTCCTGAGTTAAAAGCCACTCCCTGCTGAGACGGCGTGTACCTGTTAGAAATAAAGAACTGAGTTAATCTGGGAGGGACTTCAGTGTGAATGATGTTAAAACATTCGCAGAAATAAGAACAATAGAATGTAAACAGGTTACCGTATGTACTGCGCTGGTGCCTGTTTATCTGCTGCACGTACAGGCATAGCGGCGGCGATCTTCTGAGACACCTGCTTCTCTAAAGCAGCTCTGGTTTTCTCTGTGAGCTAAAAGGAAAGAAAATAAATTATATTTGTAAATCAATATCAATATTAGATGTGATGCAATTTTCAGAATTGTCAGTGCACACAGGCATGTGGATTATGTACAATACAGGATGGCGGGCCATATTTTAACATCTTGATTGTCTTACTCTACAAATGAACATATTTATTTGTTTATTTTGGCGTGCACAACCTGCTTGTGCTTATGTCTCACAGACTCAGGGCGAGAGAGAACGTACAAATGCTTATAGACAGGAATGGAGCAGTATGTAAAATAAAACCTGGGATGTTACAGTCCTTTCTATGACTGTATAATTATGCATAAACTGAGAATCATAGACAGCTGCAAAAATAAACCTATAACTAGTTGTACTCTTGTAGCTAACAAACCCTTGGCAGCTACAACAGCTTCGACATTTCTGGAAATTTGGAGTGTTTGTGGGAAATTTGGAGAGAAAAGCATCTGTGAGATCAGACACTGATGTTGGGCGAGAGGCTCTCAATCTCTGCTATAGTTCATCTCAAAGGTAATGCTATGGTTGAGGTGAGGACTGTGTGTGGGTCAGTCAAGTTCTTCCACACGAGAGCTCACCCAGCCAGCCTGTGTGGAGCTGCTCTGTGCACTGGGACACAATTAGTCGTACTGGATCAGACAAGAGTTCTTCCCCAAACTGTTCCCACAAAAACAATCAATGCTTTATAACATCTTACCTCTTTAACAGCCTCCTCGTCCGGTCGCTGCAGCTCAGGGGCATCATCATTAAGCACTTCCTTAGGAAGCAAGTCTGTATACTTACTGAATATGACCTGTTTAAAAACACAACAGCAGAAGAACAGTGAGAGGACATTTCAAAGAGCTTCACAAACTCCACCATGCTTAAACACAATACAGACCTTATCCTTTCCCTGTCCTTGCCTAGCAATGGCGTCATATTTGATTTTGCCCTCTGCGTCCACCTGCACGGCGAGGGCATTGGAGGTCTTCTTCTTCCTGCCCATGTCCAGTGGGTACTGGGCCACGTGAATTTCTGGAAATGCACCTCCATCGCCGAAATCCTTTAAAGGAAAGAAGAAGCAGATATAAGCAGTGATCCACAAGCAGTAACGTGCCAGAAGAGACACACTGCATTTGCAGTACCTCCAGACCACGCGGCACCCATCCTTTTCGAAAGCCATAGCGAGGTGTCTCTCTACGGGTGGACACCAGTGCCGTGGACTGGGAGCTCTGGGCTCTGGTCCTTTCTTCTGCCTCGAGCTGGTCCTGAGACAGCTGAGTGGGTGCAGGTAGAAAGCTATAGAACAAAAAGTGCAGAGTAAGTTCACTGGACTTGTTGGAGAACACTGAACTGATAGCTGTAAGCCAATTACACACGTTCATAAAAGTGTTTAATTTTTACTGGTGAATCTTATGGATTAAGAGCAAAACACCTTTAAACCAGTTAACTGCTCTACAGGACAAATCGATCACCTGGAGGGTTTAACATCATCCAATCACAACAACAACAACAATAATAATAATACTGAGTCATTTAAAACCTCTATTTAAATCATAAATAACCAAAGTTAGAAAAATACACCACAAATCCGTCTTCAGAAGAAAGAGACTCAGACTTTATTACAGAAGTAGATCTAAAAGAACAGAAACCGTTAACTCTATAACCACCGACAGAAAAAAACTCATAACGTTACACGGTTTTTCTGGCCGGACAGCAAACAAACCGACTGAGTTTATACAAACAACAAACAACACTCCGCAAATCTTTATCGTTACAGTTTAGGAACAGGTACTTAATTTGAGTTAAATAATAAAAACATTATTGCGCCACTTAGCTTATTAGCACAACTCGGCTAAAGCTAACAGGCTAACGTTACCACAGCGTTGCAGTTAGCCGGTGAGCTAACTCGGCCTTAAAGACCACAAACAGCCTAAAGTGACTAAAGAAGAAAACATAAATAAACGATATTAATAACAGACCAGACAGCGCATCACAGGCAGCGCGAACTACACGGTTAATCGATTTTAAACTGCTTAAAACACCTAAAATCTGACGAAGCGACTCACCTCGCCAGCGACATCGTCCTCTCCTCGATTAGTCTGACGTCACGCGAGACCTGGGCCCGAAACATCGCGATGTTTCTGAGAAAAAAGGCGAGAAACCGGACTCCGTCATCAAAAACTGTTTAAACGCTTTAAAACATTTAAAACTTCTAGTTTCTCACCAAAACCAGAGTCAGAGAAAAATCTAGTGATGCTCCAAGCAAATAAAAAAACTACAGGCGGCATATTATTTATCATTATCATTATTATTATTATTAGTAGTAGTAGTAGCAGTGTTAGTATTAGTATTATTTATTAGAAATAAAAGTGTGAAGGTTTCCCACTGCAGTGAAGTAAGCAGTGACTGAAAGCCGGGGTTTCTGATAAAGTGGACAGGACAAATGAATCAGCGGAGGTTTGATTCAATGAACCGAGAATCAGTTAAATGAACCAGTCCAGCGCTAGTGCAGCTTTATCTCCACCTAGTGTCCAACTGAGGAACTGCACCGGCTCTCTTTTAATAAACTGGGATTTATTCACTTCTTAACACTCTGTGACTTTCTGATCACACACGATCAAACTGATTGTACAAAATTAACTCCATTTAGAAGCTGCACAAGGTGGAGATGGAGCTGCAGAATGAAAGAGAGAGGTGGAGGAAAGAAAAGAAAGAGATGAAGAGGAGAGAACAGGAGCACCACGTCACCAAGGCAGAAGAACCTGGAGATCAAAAACCTTCTGCTGAGAGACATGCTGGTCAGTCTGGAGATGGAGCTTCAGTGTGAGAAAGAGAAGTGGAGGAGATGAGGAGAGGTCATCCAGGCTATGACCAGCCGCAAGGCCATGGTGGAGAAGAGGGTGAGCGACCTGGTGTTTGGAACAGAGAAAGAAAGAGCACAGAAGAAGATGAGGGAGTGGTAGAAGGTGGATGAGAAGAGGGCGAAGGAGCAGGAAATCTGGAAGGAGGAGTTTCTGGAGGAGACTGTGTGCACTGAGTGCAGAATCACAGCAGAGTGAAGGAGTGAATGTGTGAGCACGACTCCTACCAGCAGGGGGCAGCAGCACTGCTCGGCTACAGCACCTACACCTGGATCTCCACTGCAGAGACACCAATAAGCAAACAAACGGGCCACATTTTTTATAGATGAATACATTAACGAATATAAATGTTGGTTGTGTGCACTGAGAGAGCAACATATGTGTAGTAATAAGTGTACAAAGTAAATCTAGTGTATGTATAGTAACTGTACAGGTATGAATAGTACAGTAATACTCTCAGTAGTATATCATAGTATTGTAATATTATTATAGTACATTAATACTGGGATATAAAGTATAGTAACTGTACAGGTATGGATAGTACAGTAATACTCTCAGTAGTATATAATAGTATTGTAATATTATAATAGTACACTAATACTGGGATATAAAGTATAGTAACTGTACAGGTATGGATAGTACAGTAATACTCTGTGTAGGTAACAGTAGTATATAATAGTATTGTAATATTATTATAGTACACTAATACTGGGATATAAAGTATAGTAACTGTACAGGTATGGATAGTACAGTAATACTCCCAGTAGTATATAATAGTATTGTAATATTATAATAGTACACTAATACTGGGATATAAAGTATAGTAACTGTACAGGTATGGATAGTACAGTAATACTCTGTGTAGGTAACAGTAGTATATAATAGTATTGTAATATTATAATAGTACATTAATACTGGGATATAAAGTATAGTAACTGTACAGGTATGGATAGTACAGTAATACTCTGTGTAGGTAACAGTAGTATATAATAGTATTGTAATATTATTATAGTACACTAATACTGGGATATAAAGTATAGTAACTGTACAGGTATGGATAGTACAGTAATACTCCCAGTAGTATATAATAGTATTGTAATATTATAATAGTACACTAATACTGGGATATAAAGTATAGAAACTGTACAGGTATGAATAGTACAGTAATACTCTGTGTAGGTAACAGTAGTATATAATAGTATTGTAATATTATAATAGTACACTAATACTGGGATATAAAGTATAGTAACTGTACAGGTATGAATAGTACATTAATACTCTGTGTAGTATATAATAGTATTGTAATATTATAATAGTACACTAATACTGGGATATAAAGTATAGTAACTGTACAGGTATGAATAGTACATTAATACTCTGTGTAGTATATAATAGTATTGTAATATTATAATAGTACACTAATACTGGGATATAAAGTATAGTAACTGTACAGGTATGGATAGTACAGTAATACTCTGTGTAGGTAACAGTAGTATATAATAGTATTGTAATATTATTATAGTACACTAATACTGGGATATAAAGTATAGTAACTGCACAGGTATGAATAGTACAGTAATACTCTGTGTAGGTAACAGTAGTATATAATAGTATTGTAATATTATTATAGTACACTAATACTGGGATATAAAGTATAGTAACTGTACAGGTATGAATAGTACAGTAATACTCTGTGTAGTATATAATAGTATTGTAATATTATTATAGTACACTAATACTGGGATATAAAGTATAGTAACTGTCCAGGTATGGATAGTACAGTAATACTCTGTGTAGGTAACAGTAGTATATAATAGTATTGTAATATTATTATAGTACACTAATACTGGGATATAAAGTATAGTAACTGTACAGGTATGAATAGTACAGTAATACTCTGTGTAGTATATAATAGTATTGTAATATTATTATAGTACACTAATACTGGGATATAAAGTATAGTACCTGTACAGGTATGAATAGTACAGTAATACTCTCAGTAGTATATAATAGTATTGTAATATTATTATAGTACACTAATACTGGGATATAAAGTATAGTAACTGTACAGGTATGAATAGTACAGTAATACTCTGTGTAGTATATAATAGTATTGTAATATTATAATAGTACACTAATACTGGGATATAAAGTATAGTAACTGTACAGGTATGAATAGTACATTAATACTCTGTGTAGTATATAATAGTATTGTAATATTATAATAGTACACTAATACTGGGATATAAAGTATAGTAACTGTACAGGTATGGATAGTACAGTAATACTCTGTGTAGGTAACAGTAGTATATAATAGTATTGTAATATTATTATAGTACACTAATACTGGGATATAAAGTATAGTAACTGTACAGGTATGAATAGTACAGTAATACTCTGTGTAGGTAACAGTAGTATATAATAGTATTGTAATATTATTATAGTACACTAATACTGGGATATAAAGTATAGTAACTGTACAGGTATGAATAGTACAGTAATACTCTGTGTAGTATATAATAGTATTGTAATATTATTATAGTACACTAATACTGGGATATAAAGTATAGTAACTGTCCAGGTATGGATAGTACAGTAATACTCTGTGTAGGTAACAGTAGTATATAATAGTATTGTAATATTATTATAGTACACTAATACTGGGATATAAAGTATAGTAACTGTACAGGTATGAATAGTACAGTAATACTCTGTGTAGTATATAATAGTATTGTAATATTATTATAGTACACTAATACTGGGATATAAAGTATAGTACCTGTACAGGTATGAATAGTACAGTAATACTCTCAGTAGTATATAATAGTATTGTAATATTATTATAGTACACTAATACTGGGATATAAAGTATAGTAACTGTACAGGTATGAATAGTACAGTAATACTCTCAGTAGTATATAATAGTATTGTAATATTATTATAGTACACTAATACTGGGATATAAAGTATAGTACCTGTACAGGTATGAATAGTACAGTAATACTCTCAGTAGTATATAATAGTATTGTAATATTATTATAGTACACTAATACTGGGATATAAAGTATAGTAATGTACAGGTATGGATAGTACAGTAATACTCTGTGTAGTATATAATAGTATTGTAATATTATAATAGTACATTAATACTGGGATATAAAGTATAGTAACTGTACAGGTATGAATAGTACAGTAATACTCTCAGTAGTATATAATAGTATTGTAATATTATAATAGTACATTAATACTGGGATATAAAGTATAGTAACTGTACAGGTATGAATAGTACAGTAATACTCTCAGTAGTATATAATAGTATTGTAATATTATAATAGTACACTAATACTGGGATATAAAGTATAGTAACTGTACAGGTATGAATAGTACAGTAATACTCTGTGTAGGTAACAGTAGTATATAATAGTATTGTAATATTATAATAGTACATTAATGCTGGGATATAAAGTATAGTAACTGTACAGGTATGGATAGTACAGTAATACTCTGTGTAGGTAACAGTAGTATATAATAGTATTGTAATATTATTATAGTACACTAATACTGGGATATAAAGTATAGTACCTGTACAGGTATGAATAGTACAGTAATACTCTCAGTAGTATATAATAGTATTGTAATATTATAATAGTACACTAATACTGGGATATAAAGTATAGTAACTGTACAGGTATGAATAGTACAGTAATACTCTGTGTAGGTAACAGTAGTATATAATAGTATTGTAATATTATAATAGTACATTAATACTGGGCTATAAAGTATAGTAACTGTACAGGTATGAATAGTACAGTAATACTCTCAGTAGTGTATAATAGTATTGTAATATTATAATAGTATACTAATACTGGGATATAAAGTATAGTAACTGTACAGTGAGTACAGTAATGCAGTTAAAGTGATGGTGTGGAGTTTAGTTTGGACCACAGGCTCAGGATCGACTCCGCCTCTCTAGCTGACCCCTCCCCCCTCTTTGCTTCTGAAAGACTCCGCCTCTCTGGATGACCCCTCCCCCTCTTCTGAAAGATTCCACATGTTTGAGTGACCCTTCCCCCTCTTTGCTTCTGAAAGACTCCACCCATCTGGGTGACCCCTCCCCCTCTTTACTTTTGAAAAAAAAACTCCGCCCATATGGGTGACCCCTCCCCCTCTTTACTTTTGAAAAACTCTGCCCATATAGGTGACCCCTCCCCCTCTTTACTTTTGAAAAATTCCGCCCATATGAGTGACCCCTCCCCTTTTTGCTTCTGAAAGACTCCGCCTCTCTAGGAGGCTCTTTTATATTCAGTCATGTAACTGACCTGTTATTAATGAACATAATTAGCTGTGAGATGCTTCACCAGGTGTTTTTTCACCTTTACCTGTCCTTTACCTGTCCTCTACCTGTCCTTTACCTGTCCTCTACCTGTCCTTTACCTGTCCTTTACCTGTCCTCTACCTGTCCTTTACCTGTCCTTTACCTGTCCTCTACCTGTCCTTTACCTGTCCTTTACCTGTCCTCTACCTGTCCTTTACCTGTCCTTTACCTGTCCTCTACCTGTCCTTTACCTGTCCTCTACCTGTCCTCTACCTGTCCTTTACCTGTCCTTTACCTGTCCTTTGTTGCTCTGTCCCAACGTGTTTGAAATGTGTTGCTGCCATAGATTTTGAAATTGGTCACAAAAAAATAAAGTCTGCTTATTCCTGCATGTCCAGCGAGCTGAGTTTGAACTGCTAACACTGTGTTCTGCTGTTATTGAGATTCCGTACAGCATGCCAGAGTTTTGGGAATGCTACAGCGGAGGTAACGGATCTGGTCTGTTTCTTCATGTCTTATTAAATTTGGCTGTAAAAACAACAATGCAGTACAATCTTCAGTCCTCCGCTGACCAGCAGGTGGCAGCACTGCCTGTAGTCTCTGTTTGAAGCCAGGTTTTCACTCTCATATCAGAGAGTAGAAAACATGCAGGGGGCATTTCTCCCGTATTTCAGCAGCTGCAGTGTCCTGGAAGGACTTTACCACAGAAATCCCAGGAATCCCGTCTCCTTATCCGGGCCGGGAGCTGCTCTGCAGACACAAAGGAGGGATGCAGGAGGACAGAGTGAGAGAACATCCTGCAGGCTGTACTGAGACACCCCTCTGCATTTCTAAGGACCCCTGGTATTCTGGCAAGCCTCTCAAGCCCCTGTGTGGAAACAGTCCGGGAAGCTCCTCCTCCTGGTCTGGATAAGCGCTGTCTGTCGTAGCTCGTTTACTAATTGACTCAGATTGCTTCATTATTAGTGAGATGGCTAATTAACACGCTCTCAGCCAGCGTCGACGAGCTTCTCCCTCAATTACTGGCCAGCTGCTCCGCCAGCCCGAGCGAGTCAGGAGCTCCTGCAGTCCAGCGCTGTGACCTTGAGACACGGCGAGAACGTTCTGAGTGTTCTGCTGAGTTAGAGAGGAGGTAAAATGAGCTCGAACAGATACATATTTTAATATCTCACTGTCTCACTGTCTCACTATCTCACTGTCTAGCTATCTCACTGTCTCACTATCTCACTGTCTCACTATCTCACTGTCTCACAATCTCACAATCTCACTGTCTCACTGTCTCACTGTCTCACTATCTCACTGTCTAGCTATCTCACTATCTCACTGTCTCACTATCGCACTGTATCACTGTCTCACTGTCTCACTATCTCACAATCTCACTATCTCACTGTCTCACAATCTCACTGTCTCACTGTCTCACTATCTCACTGTCTCACTATCGCACTGTATCACTGTCTCACTATCTCACTGTCTCACAATCTCACAGTCTCACTGTCTCACTATCTCACTGTCTCACTATCGCACTGTATCACTGTCTCACTATCGCACTGTATCACTGTCTCACTGTCTCACTATCTCACTGTCTCGCTATCTTACTATCTCACTATCTCACTGTCTCACTATCTCACTGTCTCACTATCGCACTGTATCACTGTCTCACTGTCTCACTATCGCACTGTCTCACTGTCTCACTGTCTCACTATCTCACTGTCTCACTATCTTACTATCTCACTATCGCACTGTATCACTGTATCACTGTCTCACTGTCTCACTATCTCACTGTCTCACTATCTTACTATCTCACTATCTCACTGTCTCACTGTCTCACTGTCTCACTATCTCACTGTCTCACTATCGCACTGTATCACTGTCTCACTGTCTCACTGTATCACTGTCTCACTGTCTCACTGTCTCACTATCTCACTGTCTCACTATCTTACTATCTCACTGTCTCACTGTCTCACAATCTCACAATCTCACTGTCTCACTATCGCACTGTATCACTGTCTCACTGTCTCACTATCTCACTGTCTCACTGTCTCACTATCTCACTATCTCACTGTCTCACTATCTCACTATCTCACTGTCTCACTGTCTCACTATCTCACTATCTCACTGTCTCACTATCTCACTGTCTCACTATCTCACTGTCTCACTATCTCACTGTCTCACTGTATCACTGTCTCACTGTCTCACTATCTCACTATCTCACTGTCTCACTGTTTCACTATCTCACTATCTCACTGTCTCACTATCTCACTATCTCACTATCTCACTGTCAGTCGTGAGCTGGTCAGTGAACCAGCCTTGTGATTGGAATGTCGCTGGTTTGATCTCCTGAACTGACGGGACACGAGTGACCTTCCCTTAAACACCAAACCACCAACTGATCACCAGTACTGTGGATAGACCTGTTCACCACTCCGGACAAGTGTGATCACTGCCCCCTAGTGTGTGTGTTCAGTAGTGTGTGTATATGTGGGTGTTTCACTGCCCCCTAGTGTGTGTGTTCAGTAGTGTGTGTATATGTGGGTGTTTTACTGCCCCCTACTGTGTGTGTTCAGTAGTGTGTGTATATGTGGGTG
The DNA here is from genome assembly GCA_021613375.1 of Megaleporinus macrocephalus. NCBI lineage: Eukaryota > Metazoa > Chordata > Actinopteri > Characiformes > Anostomidae > Megaleporinus > Megaleporinus macrocephalus. The sequence continues at coordinate 830,257 of CM038707.1, read as the reverse complement.
TTTTACTGCCCCCTAGTGTGTGTGTTCAGTAGTGTGTGTATATGTGGGTGTTTTACTGCCCCCTAGTGTGTGTGTTCATTAGTGTGTGTATATGTGAGTGTTTCACTGCCCCCTAGTGTGTGTGTTCATTAGTGTGTGTATATGTGAGTGTTTCACTGCCCCCCAGTGTGTGTGTGTGTGTGTGAGAGAGAGAGTGTTTTCACTGTGTGGTGTAAATTCTGATTTTATTTTTTGAAGTTCAGAAAAGTCTAAAAGAGGTTCTGCAGAGCCAACCTGTATCTGTGACTAACCCTGTTTTATTTTTTATTTATTATATTTTTGTCTGTTTATTATTATTCATAGTATTCTTTTAAATAATGTAAATCTTCAGTACTCTCTCTCTCCCTCCCTCTCTCTCTCTCTCTCTCCCTCCCTCTCTCTCTCTCTCTCTCTCTCCCTCTCTCTCTCTCTCTCTCTCTCCCTCTCCCTCTCCCTCTCTCTCTCTCTCTCTCTCTCTCTCTCTCTCCCTCTCCCTCTCTCTCTCTCTCTCTCTCTCTCTCTCTCCCTCTCCCTCTCCCTCTCTCTCTCTCTCTCTCTCTCTAACCTCAAGTCTGATCAATTTGTCTGCAGACTAAACCTTCCACTTTCATCTTTATGCATGGAGATGCTTGCGGCCCTCACCCGGTGCCCCCCTCTCCCCCTGAGGTGCCCACCGCTTGGAAACTGAGCTGATTTTCATAATGAGCAGCCAGTCAAGCCCTACAGAACCTTCTGGGACGAGCGGAGACTAAAGGCATCAGTCCTGCAGTGATGCTTCTCCTGGAAAAAGAAAAGCTTCAACTCATCGAGTCTGATCTACAAACAGAAATACGACCGGCCTTCGAAACAGTGCTGTACAGCTTTTTATTTCTTTCTGTTTCTATATCTCTCCAGAACACCAGGAGGCGCTTTCAGTGATAGCTGCTACTGGACGCCCTCCACGGCGTTGCTGTTGATGGTGCTGACAGCTTCTCCGTGCTCAATGGAGCGACTTGTCGTACTGTTAATGCTGGCATTGGCTCTGAGGTGCTCATCAGGACACCAGGAGGCGCTGTTAATGAGGGGATTAGCTTTGAGGTGCCCTTCAAAACACTAGGGGGCACTGTATAACAGAGAGGCAGCTCAGAGGTGCTCTCCCGGACACCAGGAGGTGCTGTAAGTGACAGTGGCCGCTCTGGCGGTACTTTCAAATGGGCAGTTGTACTGGGCTGGCCTCTGGGACACCAGGTGGCGCTGTCGATGAGGGAGACAGTTCGGTGATGCCCTTCATGATGCCTTGCATGAATTAGAAAGGGTGTCTGGATACTATTGGACAGCTTGGAAAGGGTTAAATACACACACTGATGTATGGAAAGACACTACTTACTCTATTAATATTGATTAATATTTAATAATAAAGTGTAAAAGATCTACTTACTCTATTAATACTGATTAATATTTAATAATAAAGTGTAAAAGATCTACTTACTCTATTAATACTGATTAATATTTAATAATAAAGTGTAAAAGCACTACTTACTCTCTATTAATACTGATTAATATTTAATAATAAAGTGTAAAAGATCTACTTACTCTATTAATACTGATTAATATTTAATAATAAAGTGTAAAAGCACTACTTACTCTATTAATACTGATTAATATTTAATAATAAAGTGTAAAAGCACTACTTACTCTATTAATACTGATTAATATTTAATAATAAAGTGTAAAAGCACTACTTACTCTATTAATACTGATTAATATTTAACAATAAAGTGTAAAAGCACTACTTACTCTATTAATACTGATTAATATTTAACAATAAATTGTAAAAGTACTACTTACTCTATTAATACTGTTTAATATTTAATAATAAAGTGTAAAAGCACTACTTACTCTATTAATACTGATTAATATTTAACAATAAAGTGTAAAAGTACTACTTACTCTATTAATACTGATTAATATTAAATAATAAAGTGTAAAAGCACTACTTACTCTATTAATACTGATTAATATTTAATAATAGAGTGTAAAAGCACTACTTACTCTATTAATACTGATTAATATTTAATAATAAAGTGTAAAAGCACTACTTACTCTAGTAATACTGATTAATATTTAATAATAAAGTGTAAAAGCTCTACTTACTCTATTAATACTGATTAATATTTAATAATAAAGTGTAAAAGCTCTACTTACTCTATTAATACTGATTAATATTTAATAATTAAGTGTAAAAGCTCTACTTACTCTATTAATACTGATTAATATTTAATAATAAAGTGTAAAAGCTCTACTTACTCTAATAATACTGATTAATATTTAATAATAAAGTGTAAAAGCTCTACTTACTCTATTAATACTGATTAATATTTAATAATAAAGTGTAAAAGTACTACTTATTCTATTAATACTGGTTAATATTTAATAATAAAGTGTTTACTGAGTAAATAAAAACTTCCTGTCTGGAAAAACTAGATTTTTAAATATAATAATGTTCATAAGTGACTAAAACTCTTACTCAGTACTGTATATATATATATATATATATATATATATATATATATATATCTATCTATATATATATATATATATATATATATATATATATATATATATATATATATATATATATATATATACATTCCATGCTTTGGGCTTCTGAACCTTCTGTACAGACTCAGTTCTGGATCTTGGTCCAGCGTGTGAGTTTGACCTCCTCTTAGGCCTTAAATCCTCCCGGAAGACAATGAGGGTCAAACACTCATTAACCTGGACTGGAGCCTGGCAGGAATACTGATCAGCCGGGGGCCGGGATAATGGAGTATTGGCATCATCCCGAACCCCCTCTGACCACCTGAGAGGTCAGACTAGATATACCTTTAATTTGCACGGCTGTCAGCGACAATGGCTTCTCAGGTTACTCGGGATATTTCACCTTTTGCACTGCGCTGTGAGCCGGAGCTGCTTTTAAATGCTGATTACTGGAAACGAGCTGCTGAAAACAAACACACGCTTCCCAAACAACCCGTACGGAATAACGAGAGATTACTCTGAAAATAGAAACAACAGGAAGTGCTTTCTTCAGAACGCCTGCCAGGTACTGCTGCCGAGTGCGTTTGGGTGGAGTTTGTCTTTAAAATACTGATGTACCTCCTCAGGGGGGTCTTTGAACCAGGCGAAGGTAGGCAGGCTCCTATAGGGCCCCCAGTGAGCCAGGGCCCTACAGAACATACAGATTACACAGATATGAGGAGACAGACGGGCAATTATATAATAAACTGCTGAACTGTTTCCAGAACAGTGGATAGAAAAGGAATAAAAACAGAATGTAATGATGTGCAAATCTTAAAAACCCTACATTTATTAAAAACTAATACTACAGCATATGAAAGCTGAGAACTGGTATTGTTCTTTTTAATGTATGTTAGAAATGAATGCAGGTAAATATAAAGGTTTGAGTTACATCACCTCCTCTGTTATCAGCAGATCAGTAAGTGTTCGAAAACTGAGGAGACCAACTGCTGAACTTCTAGAAGTGAAATGTCCCAGTGCAGCTGTCCTGAGACTCCTCTGTCATATTATTCTTTTCATAATGTACCAAATGTTATTCATATCAGAGACTTTAGAGAACGCTGTGGCCCAACAATGAACAATTCCAGAACTGAACTCCTCCTTCTTCAGTAACTCCTGGAAGCAGACTGTCTAAATGAAGGTGTGTTCTTATGAAGTCCTCAGTTGGATCAGGTACATCTGTAAGAAGCCTCGGTGTCGTCATAGATCCTGATCTGTCCGCTGAGTCTCCTAGTCCTACCACTCTCCTACCAGATATATATATATATATATATATATATAAACATATATATATATATATATATATAAATATATACGCAAGTGTTTAGTATCCACACAACCTCGGACGCGCAACGTCCACCATCTGACCAAAAATCTTTAAACCAGACCACCACTGTACACGTCCTGCTGCTCATTAAAACCTTCATTCACAGTTCAATTCATTCATTCATCTTTCATTCATTCATCTTTCATTCATTCATCTTTCATTCAGGATCTTCATTCATTCATCAAAACATTTAGTATCAAGAATATTTTAAACTAAATAATTTTATATACACTGTAAAAGTGTGTGTGTTGAGCAGATGAAAGGTATCCTCTTATGCAGGACAGTAATCAGGGTGGTCCGAGGATGGACCAGCGGTGGGACTTATATACGCTGCTGTCTGTACAGAACAGTCTGGAAGATTTTGGGAACTTTTATTTTACAGGTATTGACAAACAGACGCTGCTCAGCGCCGCTCAAGGTGAGGGGACCGAGTGCGCTGCCTCGTTTCTGATGAACAGATTTCCTGGTGTGGGACGACTGGCTGCCTCTAATGGGCTGTTAGGGGTCCTGTGGGGAGGGGGGGCTGTGGACCGCCTCGCTGCACCTCCACACTCGACACCCTAAACTTGCTGAGGGGACTGCAGTCATTATCAGAGACAGATGGTGCTCCACACTGGCTCTCTTCATTGTTTCCTTCTGTGTCAGCACATCGACGCAGCTCCATAAGAACCTCCTCCTCACGCGCTCCATCACTCTCACGACCACACACAGCGCTGACTCTCCGGAGTTTCGTTTCTGAAGCCTTTAAATACCTGACCTGCAATATTTACACTGTCTGTGTTTTAAAGGTCAGTATCACTCCGCTGAGTATCACTCCACAGAGCTTTCTCTAAACAGGTTACCGTTTATAAAAGAATGATCCCAGATCAGCTAATCAGCCTCACTAACACTAAATAAACAGACTGATTATTTACAGGAACACACGAGTGAGCGGTCAGACCTTTAAAACTGAACCGCACTCAGAGTCGTATCACCAGACAACTGAAAAATACAGCACGACCAACTCACCATTCATTTTTGGGGTAGAATAGTGATCAGCAGAAAGGGGCGGAGTTAATGAGTGTTACATCCTAGAGGAGGATACAGTCACCTACGACTAGCTACTGCGTACACCAACCAGCGGTCGCCAGACTTGACCAAACTGGAGGAGCAGCTGAGGAGCGCAGCAGTCTCGAAGCCTGGAGTTACGAGTTACAGCGCTCGTTATTTATACCACACACAGTAGTTTCCTCACCAGCAGACGGACAGGCAAGTGGGCGTGGCCTAAACATTCCTGATAGTTATTTAATGTCTAGATACACTGAGTAAGAGGCGGGCCCATGTGTTTGGTTAGGGTAAGTGTTTGGTTAGGGTAGTGTTTGGTTAGGGTAAGTGTTTGGTTAGGGTAATTGTTTGGTTAGGGTAAGTGTTTGGTTAGGGTAGTGTTTGGTTAGGGTAAGTGTTTGGTTAGGGTAGTGTTTGGTTAGGGTAGTGTTTGGTTAGGGTAATTGTTTGGTTAGGGTAAGTGTTTGGTTAGGGTAGTGTTTGGTTAGGGTAAGTGTTTGGTTAGGGTAGTGTTTGGTTAGGGTAATTTTAGTTAGGGTAAGTGTTTGGTTAGGGTAAGTGTTTGGTTAGGGTAGTGTTTGGTTAGGGTAATTGTTTGGTTAGGGTAAGTGTTTGGTTAGGGTAGTGTTTGGTTAGGGTAATTGTTTGGTTAGGGTAGTGTTTGCTTAGGGTAGTGTTTGGTTAGGGTAAGTGTTTGCTTAGGGTAGTGTTTGGTTAGGGTAAGTGTTTGGTTAGGGTAGTGTTTGGTTAGGGTAAGTGTTTGGTTAGGGTAAGTATTTGGTTAGGGTAAGTGTTTGGTTAGGGTAGTGTTTGGTTAGGGTAAGTGTTTGGTTAGGGTAAGTGTTTGGTTAGGGTAGTGTTTGGTTAGGGTAAGTGTTTGGTTAGGGTAAGTGTTTGGTTAGGGTAGTGTTTGGTTAGGGTAAGTGTTTGGTTAGGGTAGTGTTTGGTTAGGGTAAGTGTTTGGTCAGGGAATTGTTTGGTTAGGGTAGTGTTTGGTTAGGGTAGTGTTTGGTTAGGGTAATTTTTAGTAAGGGTAAGTGTTTGGTTAGAGTAGTGTTTGGCTAGGGTAAGCGTTTGGTCAGGGTAAGTGTTTGGTCAGGGTAGTGTTTGGTTAGGGTAATTTTAGTTAGGGTAAGTGTTTGGTTAGAGTAGTGTTTGGTTAGGGTAATGTTTGGTTAGGGTAGTGTTTGGTTGGGGTAGTGTTTGGTTAGGGTAAATGTTTGGTAAGGGTAAGTGTTTGGTTAGGGTAATGTTTGGTTAGGGTAAGTGTTTGGTTAGGGTAAGTGTTTGGTCAGGGTAAGTGTTTGGTTAGGGTAGTGTTTGGTTAGGATAAGTGTTTGGTTAGGGTAAGTGTTTGGTTTGGGTAGTGTTTGGTCAGGGTAGTGTTTGGTTAGGGTAAGTGTTTGGTTAGGGTAGTGTTTGGTTAGGGTAAGTGTTTGGTTAGGGTAGTGTTTGGTTAGGGTAAGTGTTTGGTCAGGGTAAGTGTTTGGTTAGGGTAATGTTTGGTTAGGGTAGTGTTTGGTTAGGGTAATGTTTGGTTAGGGTAATGTTTGGTTAGGGTAGTGTTTGGTTAGGGTAGTGCTTGGTTAGGGTAAGTGTTTGGTTAGGGTAAGTGTTTGGTCAGGGTATTGTTTGGTTAGGGTAGTGTTTGGTTAGGGTAAGTGTTTGGTTAGGGTAGTGTTTGGTTAGGGTAAGTGTTTGGTCAGGGAATTGGTTAGGGTAGTGTTTGGTTAGGGTAATGTTTGGTTAGGGTAATTTTTGGTTAGGGTAGTGTTTGGTTAGGGTAGTGTTTGGTTAGGGTAAGTGTTTGGTTAGGGTAGTGTTTGGTTAGGGTAAGTGTTTGGTCAGGGTATTGTTTGGTTAGGGTAGTGTTTGGTTAGGGTAGTGTTTGGTTAGGGTAATTTTTAGTGAGGGTAAGTGTTTGGTTAAAGTAGTGTTTGGCTAGGGTAAGCGTTTGGTCAGGGTAAGTGTTTGGTCAGGGTAATGTTTGGTTAGGGTAATTTTAGTTAGGGTAAGTGTTTGGTTAGGGTAATGTTTGGTTAGGGTAAGTGTTTTGTCAGGGTAGTGTTTGGTTAGGGTAAGTGTTTGGTTAGGGTAAGTGTTTGGTCAGGGTAAGTGTTTGGTTAGGGTAGTGTTTGGTTAGGATAAGTGTTTGGTTAGGGTAGTGTTTGGTTAGGGTAAGTGTTTGGTTAGGGTAGTGTTTGGTCAGTGTAGTGTTTGGTTAGGGTAATGTTTGGTTAGGGTAGTATTTGGTTAGGGTAAGTGTTTGGTCAGGGTATTGTTTGGTTAGGGTAGTGTTTGCTTAGGGTAATTGTTTGGTTAGTTTAGTGTTTGTTTGGGGTAGTGTTTGGTTAGGGTAAGTGTTTGGTTAGGCTAAGTGTTTGGTTAGTGTAGTGTTTGGTTAGGGTAGTGTTTGGTTTGGGTAATTTTAGTTAGGGTAAGTGTTTGGTTAGAGTAGTGTTTGGTTAGGGTAAGTGTTTGGTTAGGGTAATGTTTGGTTAGGGTAAGTGTTTGGTTAGGGTAAGTGTTTGGTCAGGGTAAGTGTTTGGTCAGGGTAAGTGTTTGGTTAGGGTAGTGTTTGGTTAGGATAAGTGTTTGGTTAGGGTAAGTGTTTGGGTAGTGTTTGGTCAGGGTAGTGTTTGGTTAGGGTAAGTGTTTGGTTAGGGTAGTGTTTGGTTAGGGTAAGTGTTTGGTTAGGGTAGTGTTTGGTCAGGGTAGTGTTTGGTTAGGGTAAGTGTTTGGTTAGGGTAAGTGTTTGGTCAGGGTAAGTGTTTGATTAGGGTAGTGTTTGGTTAGGATAAGTGTTTGGCTAGGGTAAGTGTTTGGTTAGGGTAAGTGTTTGGTTAGGGTAGTGTTTGGTTAGGGTAATTGTTTGGTTAGGGTAAGTGTTTGGTTAGGGTAGTGTTTGGTTAGGGTAAGTGTTTGGTTAGGGTAGTGTTTGGTTAGGGTAAGTGTTTGGTTAGGGTAGTGTTTGGTTAGGGTAGTGTTTGGTTAGGGTAATGTTTGGTTAGGGTCGTGTTTGGTTAGGATTGTGTTTGGTTAGGGTAGTGTTTGGTTAGGGTAAGTGTTTGGTCAGGGTAAGTGTTTCGTCAGGGTAGTGTTTGGTTAGGGTAATTTTAGTTAGGGTAAGTGTTTGGTTAGGGTAATGTTTGGTTAGGGTAGTGTTTGGTTGGGGTAGTGTTTGGTTAGGGTAAGTGTTTGGTTAGGGTAGTGTTTGGTTAGGGTAAGTGTTTGGTCAGGGTAAGTGTTTGGTTAGGATAAGTGTTTGGTTAGGGTAAGTGTTTGGTTTGGGTAGTGTTTTGTCAGGGTAGTGTTTGGTTAGGGTAAGTGTTTGGCTAGGGTAAGCGTTTGGTCAGGGTAAGTGTTTGGTCAGGGTAATGTTTGGTTAGGGTAATTTTAGTTAGGGTAAGTGTTTGGTTAGGGTAATGTTTGGTTAGGGTAAGTGTTTTGTCAGGGTAGTGTTTGGTTAGGGTAAGTGTTTGGTTAGGGTAAGTGTTTGGTCAGGGTAAGTGTTTGGTTAGGGTAGTGTTTGGTTAGGATAAGTGTTTGGTTAGGGTAGTGTTTGGTTAGGGTAAGTGTTTGGTTAGGGTAGTGTTTGGTCAGTGTAGTGTTTGGTTAGGGTAATGTTTGGTTAGGGTAGTATTTGGTTAGGGTAAGTGTTTGGTCAGGGTATTGTTTGGTTAGGGTAGTGTTTGCTTAGGGTAATTGTTTGGTTAGTTTAGTGTTTGTTTGGGGTAGTGTTTGGTTAGGGTAAGTGTTTGGTTAGGCTAAGTGTTTGGTTAGTGTAGTGTTTGGTTAGGGTAGTGTTTGGTTTGGGTAATTTTAGTTAGGGTAAGTGTTTGGTTAGAGTAGTGTTTGGTTAGGGTAAGTGTTTGGTTAGGGTAATGTTTGGTTAGGGTAAGTGTTTGGTTAGGGTAAGTGTTTGGTCAGGGTAAGTGTTTGGTCAGGGTAAGTGTTTGGTTAGGGTAGTGTTTGGTTAGGATAAGTGTTTGGTTAGGGTAAGTGTTTGGGTAGTGTTTGGTCAGGGTAGTGTTTGGTTAGGGTAAGTGTTTGGTTAGGGTAGTGTTTGGTTAGGGTAAGTGTTTGGTTAGGGTAGTGTTTGGTCAGGGTAGTGTTTGGTTAGGGTAAGTGTTTGGTTAGGGTAAGTGTTTGGTCAGGGTAAGTGTTTGATTAGGGTAGTGTTTGGTTAGGATAAGTGTTTGGCTAGGGTAAGTGTTTGGTTAGGGTAAGTGTTTGGTTAGGGTAGTGTTTGGTTAGGGTAATTGTTTGGTTAGGGTAAGTGTTTGGTTAGGGTAGTGTTTGGTTAGGGTAAGTGTTTGGTTAGGGTAGTGTTTGGTTAGGGTAAGTGTTTGGTTAGGGTAGTGTTTGGTTAGGGTAGTGTTTGGTTAGGGTAATGTTTGGTTAGGGTAGTGTTTGGTTAGGATTGTGTTTGGTTAGGGTAGTGTTTGGTTAGGGTAAGCGTTTGGTCAGGGTAAGTGTTTGGTCAGGGTAGTGTTTGGTTAGGGTAATTTTAGTTAGGGTAAGTGTTTGGTTAGGGTAATGTTTGGTTAGGGTAGTGTTTGGTTGGGGTAGTGTTTGGTTAGGGTAAGTGTTTGGTTAGGGTAGTGTTTGGTTAGGGTAAGTGTTTGGTCAGGGTAAGTGTTTGGTTAGGATAAGTGTTTGGTTAGGGTAAGTGTTTGGTTTGGGTAGTGTTTTGTCAGGGTAGTGTTTGGTTAGGGTAAGTGTTTGGTTAGGGTAAGTGTTTGGTCAGGGTAAGTGTTTGGTCAGGGTAGTGTTTGGTTAGGATAAGTGTTTGGTTAGGGTAGTGTTTGGTTAGGGTCAGTGTTTGGTTAGGGTAGTGTTTGGTCAGTGTAGTGTTTGGTTAGGGTAATGTTTGGTTAGGGTAGTATTTGGTTAGGGTAAGTGTTTGCTCAGGGTATTGTTTGGTTAGGGTAGTGTTTGGTTAGGGTAAGTGTTTGGTTAGGCTAAATGTTTGGTTAGTGTAGTGTTTGGTTAGGGTAGTGTTTGGTTTGGGTAGTGTTTTGTCAGGGTAGTGTTTGGTTAGGGTAAGTGTTTGGTTAGGGTAAGTGTTTGGTCAGGGTAAGTGTTTGGTTAGGGTAGTGTTTGGTTAGGATAAGTGCTTGGCTAGGGTAAGTGTTTGGTTAGGGTAGTGTTTGGTTAGGGTAGTGTTTGGTCAGTGTAGTGTTTGGTTAGGGTAATGTTTGGTTAGGGTATTGTTTGGTTAGGGTAGTGTTTGGTCAGTGTAGTGTTTGGTTAGGGTAATGTTTGGTTAGGGTAGTATTTGGTTAGGGTAGTGTTTGGTTAGGGTAAGTGTTTGGTCAGGGTATTGTTTGGTTAGGGTAGTGTTTGGTTAGGGTAATTGTTTGGTTAGGGTAAGTGTTTGGTTAGGGTAGTTTTTGGTTAGGGTAAGTGTTTGGTCAGGCTAAGTGTTTGGTTAGGGTAGTGTTTGGTTGGAGTAAGTGTTTGGTTAGGGTAAGTGTTTGGTTAGAGTAGTGTTTGGTTGGAGTAAGTGTTTGGTTAGGGTAAGTGTTTGGTTAGAGTAGTGTTTAGTTAGGGTAAGTGTTTGGTTAGGATAAGTGTTTGGTTAGGGTAGTGTTTGGTCAGGGTAGTGTTTGGTTAGGGTAGTGTTTGGTTAGGGTAAGTGTTTGGTTAGGGTAAATGTTTGGTCAGGGTAAGTGTTTGGTTAGGGTAAGTGTTTGGTTAGGGTAAATGTTTGGTCAGGGTAAGTGTTTGGTTAGGGTAAGTGTTTGGTTAGGATAAGTGTTTGGTTAGGGTAGTGTTTGGTTAGGGTAGTGTTTGGTTAGGGTAGTGTTTGGCCAGGGTAGTGTTTGGTTAGGTTAAGTGTTTGGTTAGGGTAAGTGTTTGGTCAGGGTAAGTGTTTGGTCGGGGTAGTGTTTGGTCAGTGTAGTGTTTGGTTAGGGTAGTGTTTGGTTAGGGTAAGTGTTTGGTCAGGGTATTGTTTGGTTAGGGTAGTGTTTGGTTAGGGTAATTGTTTGATTAGTGTAGTGTTTGGTTAGGGTAAGTGGTTAGGGTAAGTACTTAATTAGGGTAGTGTTTGGTTAGGGTAAGTGTTTGGTTAGGGTAATTGTTTGGTTAGGGTAGTGTTTGGTTAGGGTAGTGTTTGGTTGGAGTAAGTGTTTGGTTAGGGTAAGTGTTTGGTTAGAGTAGTGTTTATTTAGGGTAAGTGTTTGGTTAGTGTTTGGTTGGAGTAAGTGTTTGGTTAGGGTAATGTTTGTTTAGGGTAATGTTTGTTTAGGGTAAGTGTTTGGTTAGGGTAGTGTTTGGTTAGGGTAAGTGTTTGGTTAGAGTAGTGTTTAGTTAGGGTAAGTCTTTGGTTAGAGTAGTGTTTGGTTGGAGTAAGTGTTTGGTTAGGGTAAGTGCTTGGTTAGGGTAGTGTTTGGTTAGGGTAATGTTTGGTTAGGGTAAGTGTTTGGTTAGGGTAGTGTTTGGTTAGGGTAGTGTTTGGTTAGAGTAGTGTTATTTAGGGTAGTGTTTGGTTAGGGTAGTGTTTGGTTAGGGTGTTTGGTTAGGGTAATGTTTGGTTGGAGTAAGTGTTTGGTTAGGGTGTTTGGTTAGGGTAATGTTTGGTTGGAGTAAGTGTTTGGTTAGGGTGTTTGGTTAGGGTAATGTTTGGTTGGAGTAAGTGTTTGGTTAGGGTAAGTGTTTGGCTAGGGCAATGTTTGGTTCGGGTAGTGTTTGGTTAGGGTAAGTGTTTGGTTAGGGTAATGTTTGGTTACGGTAAGTGTTTAGTTAGGGTAAATGTTTGGTTAGGGTAATGTTTGGTTAGGGTAATGTTTGGTTAGGGTAGTGTTTGGTTCGGGTAATGTTTGGTTAGTGTAGTGTTATTTAGGGTAATGTTTGGTTAGGGTAGTGTTTGGTTAGGGTAGTGTTTGGTTAGGGTAGTGTTTGGTTAGGGTAAGTGTTTGGTTAGGATAAGTGTTTGGTTAGGGTAGTGTTTGGTTAGGGTAGTGTTTGGTTAGGGTGTTTGGTTAGGGTAATGTTTGGTTGGAGTAAGTGTTTGGTTAGGGTAGTGTTTGGTTAGGGTAGTGTTTGGTTAGGGTGTTTGGTTAGGGTAATGTTTGGTTGGAGTAGGTGTTTGGTTAGGGTAGTGATTGGTTAGGGTAGTGTTTGGTTAGGGTAGTGTTTGGTTAGAGTAAGTGTTTGGTTGGGGTAAGTGTTTGTGTTGTGTCAGTCTCTGCCCATCAGGTCACTATTATTGCACCCCTAGTGTCTTAGACTGGAGTATATTATAATATTAGACCAGCTGCAGTCACACTCCTCTCACTCCACTTACAGGAGAAATGTATGTGAGTTGAGGAGATGAAGGTGAAGAACAGAGTGGAGGAGATGAAGGTGAAGAACAGAGTGGAGGAGATGGAGGTGTGTTGGCAGTTGGTGGACCTCGATACCGAGGAGCTCCACAACGTCTGTGGTTTGGTTTTCTTTTACTGTCCTGTGGATCATCCAGCACCACACACTCAACTCCGCCCCTCTCGTCATTACCGTTACACTGTTTATTTACCGTAACGTACACTTTTAAACCTATCACCAGTGTTCACCCCCAGATCACCCTTACACACTACAACACTCACTCCTACTGACCACCAGTGTTCACCCCCAGATCACGCTTACACACTACAATACTCACTCCTACTGACCACCAGTGTTCACCCCCAGATCACCCTTACACACTACAATACTCACTCCTACTGACCACCAGTGTTCACCCCAGATCACCCTTACACACTACAATACTCACTCCTACTGACCACTAGCACCATCAGCTCAGCTTCTCCTTCACCAGTTCTCCTGTTTCCACCTTAAATGGATGTGCTGAAGATTTTACACAGTGCTGTTCTGGTCTCTGGTTTGGTCTCTGGTTTGGTCTCTGGTCTGGTCTTTGGTGTGGTCTCTAGTCTGGTCTCTGGTGTGGTCTCTGGTCTGGTCTCTGGTTTGGTTTCTGGTCTGGTCTCTGGTTTGGTCTCTGGTCTGGTCTCTGGTTTGGTCTCTGGTTTGGTCTCTGCTCTGGTCTCTGGTGTGGTCTCTGGTGTGGTCTCTGGTGTGGTCTCTGGTCTGGTCTCTAGTCTGGTCTCTGGTCTGGTCTCTGGTTTGGTCTCTGGTCTGGTCTCTGGTTTGGTCTCTGTGAGTCAGCCAGCTCTCATATTAAGTGTGCAGCCCTACACTAGTGCTTATCTACCGCTACACAGGAACTAGTGATTAATCATGCTAAGAAGTAATGGAGGCACATCATCAAGGCCGCGATGATGAATGCCTCTCTAATAAGAGGCCAGTAAACTGTAGCGCTCAGCTCCTGCGGTGATAAGTGGCGGGGTGGGGGGGTGGAGGGGTGGGGGGACGGGGGTTGGTGCGAGAGAGGATAACACTGAAAACAGGTATCGATGATAAGGTGGTCTAGCTAAAGCTGTCGTTAGGGGTGATACGGAGGGTTTCAGTAATGATTCACGTTGGTTAAGCAGAATGTTTCTAAAAGTAGCACTTTTACACTTTATTATTAAATATTAATCAGTATTAATAGAGTAAGTAGAGATTTTACACTTTATTATTAAATATTAATCAGTATTAATAGAGTAAGTAGAGCTTTTACACTTTATTATTAAATATTAATCAGTATTAATAGAGTAAGTAGAGCTTTTACACTTTATTATTAAATTAATCAGTATTAATAGAGTAAGTAGTGCTTTTACACTTTATTATTAAATATTAATCAGTATTAATAGAGTAAGTAGTGTCTTTTACACTTTATTATTAAATATTAATCAGTATTAATAGAGTAAGTAGAGCTTTTACACTTTATTATTTAAATATTAATCAGTATTAATAGAGTTAAGTAGATCTTTTACACTTTAGTATTAAATATTTTATCAGTTATTAATAGAGTAAGTAGAGCTTTTACACTTTATTATAAATATTAATCAGTAATAATAGAGTAAGTAGTGCTTTTACACTTTATTATTAAATATTAATCAGTATTAATAGAGTAAGTAGTGTTTTCCATACGTCATTGTGTTTATTTAACTCTTTCCAAGCTTCTCCTAAACAACCCAGTATTATTATCAGTTCTCATCTAATACCTGCTTTGACTGCTCAGTACTTCATTAAGATAAATCAAGATTTGCTGCTGAAGGAACTGAACACATTCATACAATGTCTGGGGCGTCCAGGAGAAATCTGGAACCTAACTTTGTTCTTCAAACTGGATCAAGATCTGATCTACTTCTCTCACAATAACATATTCATGTTACTTTGTATTGTATGTCTGATTATTTACATCTGTTCTAATCAGATCTGCTCTTCTTACTGGTGATCAGACACTTATTGATCAGACACACTTTTACACTATCAGCTCAGGGGTCTCAGACTTTTATACAATAATGTATATATATGCGTCAGACTAGCTCAGTGTGAGGACTCTGTACTTCTAGAAACTGAACTTCTATCGTTATTAAATATCAACAACTCCTGCACGAACAGAATAAAACAGTCTTTTATCTACAGGTTTAATTAAATCTGTTCACTGGCAGCTGAAGATCTGATCAATTCCAAGATCATTTAACTGGGTGTTATTTGATGGTTGATGTTTACTGGCTCTCCAGTATATACACCCATCACCCATTATTACTGCTCTAAGAATAAAAAATGAACATGTATGCAGTAGAATTTAGGTGGTAATTTCTGAGTGTTAGACAATAATATAATTATTGCTCCTATTTTCTAGGCTATATATCATTTAATTATATATTTTATTGAACCTGTTACATACAGTATATATATATGAAAGTACTGTTATACACTCCTGACTACAAGATATCAGTGGGGTTTAATAAACTGGCTGTGTGGGAGGCGTCCCGAGTGCCACAGCTGTGTCCAATACTCGGATCAATAACATGTTCATTTGAAAGCTTAAGTTATAAAAGAGGCATCAGCAGTTATTGATTAGCTCTGTCCCACACGGTCACCGCTACGAACAGCAGGTAATGATTATACCATTTACAGCTGCTTGACTGTAACACACTCTGACAAAACATCTAAACACCCTCGTATCATCTACACAAACAACATCCCCACTTCTCAAACAGATCAAAGAGCTGGCGGTCCCGGCGGTCACGGGGCATAAGGAAGGGCGTGTGGTCTGGACAGGCCGTCAGGTGAAACGAGCATGGTTTACAAGACCGTAGGTAAACAGGATGTTTGTTTTGTTTTTTGTGGTAAATATTTGTTTATTTTTCATGTAAACAAACTGCGAGGCTTTATAAGGAGCTGTGAACTGCTTTCACTAGAGGGGGCTTCTTACCCCCCATTGCTCACCAGCAGCTCAACAACAGAGCTTTTTAACATTTCACACACACAGTATCAACAGAGCCATGAATAATCTGATAATCTGATTAAAGGAAAGAAAGTGAAATGTATTTAATTTATCATATTAAATCTGAGTCCGTTTCTAGAAGCTGCGCATGCTAACAGGCACAGTGGTCACACTAGTGATCAGATTAGTGGAGTTACTCTGCAAACCTCAAGACGCTACTAGTTTAATCTCACTTCCCGGTAAGAGTGTACATTTCTTGTTTATACTTGTTTTTATGATGTTGTCACTGAGTGGTTTACACGTTTACACGCTGGGTGATTGATTCGACTGCTGCTCGTATCATACAGGATCATACCGAGAGGAGATAATCCAGAGACTGATCTTTCTCAGAGATGGAGCTCAGAGGCTCAGGATGTAATCAGGGAGGCTCATTTCCTTCAACAGGGTTTCTTAGTTCTGGAGACGTCTGCTCTGCTGGAGGTGCCTCACTGTGAAGACCAGGGTCGAGGTAAGAGAGACCTGGCTGGTATCTGAAGACTCCTCCTCAGCGCTGAGTCCCGTATGTTCAGGATGGCTGAGCAGTGAGTCACGTCTTACTGTGATAATTAATGTGACACATTAACAATTAAACACACTCAGAAACACTTACCGATAACAATCCATAACAGTTGTATCTCCTCACAGCGACTACACTTCCTCTACACCTGGTTTTACACCTGGACCCTCCGAATAAAGATCAATCGAAATAAGTTGATTTGGGTTTCTAGTTTTCACAATGTTGGTTATTATAAAAATAATCATTTATAAATAACTCATTTACAGCTACCGTCCAATCAGGTTCAACTTCTAAGGAATTTTTCAGCTCGGAGTGTCTTTCTGTATGAGACTCAATACAAGAGAGCCAATCAGAGCAGAGCTCAGATAACTTAGATCAGTTTTAAAGGCAATAGTGAATAAGTACTGTATTTTAATTAATTAAGGTTTAACAGTTTATCTGAGCACTGTTTGGGGGGAGGAGTCAACAAAGAGGATCTATGAACTTATTTGTTAAGCTTTGGAAAACTGTCGCTGAGCTAACTCGTTAGTTGGTTAATTATTCAGTAAGACTGATTGATGTCCTGATAAACGTTTCCTCTCCTGTACGGTTACCGATCAGACAGAATGGTGATGAAGGAGAAGAGAAGGAGTTCCACACTGACAGCTGAAAGATCTCACAGAAGTGGAGAGCTATATAAGAAGACACTGAGATCAGGAACTATTATTATGCTAATGTGATTCAGCTGAGAGTAGAGTGATGAGTCAGACTGCGAGGCTGGGGCGGTGGAGAGGCGAGGGATGTGGATACATGGGCGAAGTCTGATTATTAGAGTTCAACTTAAGAGTCAGAGGGCAGGCTGAGACGGTCAGAGCAGGAGAGTCTGTGACTAACAAACACTGAGACTAAATAAAAATAACAAAAGATACCGAGAAATCAGACCACTCAGACAGATATTCACTAATATATTCACTAAACCACAACCACAGTCCACAAACCACAAATCTACAAGTACCAGAGAGAAACTAGCAGCAAACACGAGGGGTATAAATACACAAGGACGGACGAGGAACACCTGGAAGCAACTGGGAACAGGTGAGGGGCGTGGCAACAGGGCAGAGACAGGGAGGAGCTAAGAAACTAAAATAAACAGAAGCACATTGGAATGATAGAAGGGCAAACAAAGGCAGAGACAAATGAGGAGAGAAACAGGGCAATATTTCAAACAAAGTTATGAAGTTTGAAGGTTTTTCTCTCAGGATGCAAATTTTTAATTTTTTGTAGCCACGCCTCCCCAGGTTCTTCTTCTTCTGTGTACTATATTAATATTAATAATATTAGTGAATAAGGTTCTTCTTCTGTGTACTATATTAATATTAATAATATTAGTGAATAAGGTTCTTCTTCTGTGTACTATATTAATAGTACTAATATTAGTGAATAAGGTTCTTCTTCTGTGTACTATATTAATAGTACTAATATTAGTGAACAATGTTCTTCTTCTGTGTACTATATTAATAGTACTAATATTAGTGAATAAGGTTCTTCTTCTTCTGTGTACTATATTAATAGTACTAATATTAGTGAATAAGGTTCTTCTTCTTCTGTGTACTATATTAATAGTAATAATATTAGTAAATAAGTGTGAGGAGATCAGAACTATAGAATAGTCGGTATGGAATTATTCCTGGAGCAGAATTAAACATCTGGTTGTGTTTAAAGAATGTTTAGAGGGTCTTTTAGAAATGAGCTCATTACATACTTTGAACATTCTGACCAGCAGCTTCATGAGGAGCCACATGAGCTGCTTCTCTAACAGGACTGAAGAAGATAGTGTAGATGCTGAGATCTTGTTCTGATAAACAGGTTTGGGGGTTTTATAGCTCTTATAAAAATATACATTCTCATTTTTTTACCTACATTCAGGGTGTATAGTTTGTATTCATGTGTTCTTGAATATATATGACATCTTATATATGACATGTCAGCACTCATAGACACTATTGACACTTTGTTGTACATCCTGTATATTTCCACTCCTGGACACTATTTAACATTTACTTAAATACAATCTTTGCACATTTATTATTTTTAAATAAATATCCCAGTACTGTCATATATCTACTGATACCCGTTTTTCTCTTACTAGATCTATCTATCTATCTATCTATCTATCTATCTATCTATCTATCTATCTATCTATCTATCTATCTATCTATCTATCTATCTATCTATCTTTTACATTTAAATACAGTCAAATGTTTGTTTTAGTAATATTTGTATGTTTTGACTGGTAGTGTGCATAGTAATGTGTTTCAGTAGTTACCGTAGTGATAATAAATAACTATATTGTAAAGTATTTATAAGTCTTTGCTTAGCTGATGTTCAATAATATGTATAATGAAAAAGGAGATCAGACTCAGTAGTGACCCCAAACATGAGGGATGACATTTCCAGCTGTGGGTTGTAGGTTTTTATAGATCGTGAGTTGTTG
>CM038707.1:799456-806956 GCA_021613375.1 Megaleporinus macrocephalus | reverse complement strand
CGTGCAGAACCACCACCGCGCAGAACCAACACCGCGCAGAACCACCACGCAGAAACACCACTTGTGGTTGGGGTCTTGTTCTCGAATAGAAGTTCTAAAGATAGCGTTGCAGGGTCTTGGGGGTCTTGTTCTCGGGCCTAGAGTTGCCTGCCATAAGACCCCAAATGACCTTCCCATGAGCTCTGCAGCATTCAGTGGACCCATCTGTAAACATACACTTACCAGATACTATGGTTTATAGGAAATTCACATCAGCGTGTATATACTGTGAAGGGATGTGGAGGAGTAATGAGGAGCGTCTATGCTTCTTAGTTTTTTATTCCCGACGTTAAAACAGTCGGATGTTACTGTTTGACTGGTGTGTTTCACAGATACACGAGATAAACAGAGTTTTTTGGTATTTAAACTGTATTTTGTTGAATGTTCTCTTTAATGAACTCATTTTAATAACTTTAGTTTTTAATTCTTTTTTAGAAAAAGCTTAGAAATTAAGAGAGCGACACTGACCGACGCTGAAACGTCACAAAACGTATGTTTAAATAAAGACGAGACTAAATCCACTAATTACAGCTTCGATAAACGACATCACGCCAGCTAATTAACCACAGCTACACTTTTTAGGGTGAACTGATAAATAACGATTTAACTCTTTTACCGAGTAGGTCTTACCGTGTAGACTGACGTATGAAATGTGAAACTTCTTCCCAGAATTCAAAGTAAACGATTCGATTACCGGAATGATCTCAGGCTGTGAGCGTCCTCCACCTGTACAGAGCAGATGTTGTGATCAGACGTGTATTTGTTTTACTGCTGGTGCGAGAAGAACAAGCTAGCTCAGAGAGAGTGTGACAACCTGGCATAGCAGGAGTTCACTCAGGAGACTCAGGAACTCCTCCCTAGGGCGTCCTGAGGGAAAACTCTTCAGGAGAGCTTTAAATTATTCATTCACTCATCTTCTAAACCTTCACTCATCTTCTAAACCTTCATTCATCTAAACCTTCACTCATCTTCTAAACCTTCACACATCTTCTAAACCTCCACACATCTTCTAAACCTTCACTCATCTTCTAAACCTTCACACATCTTCTAAACCTTCACACATCTTCTAAACCTCCACACATCTTCTAAACCTTCACTCATCTTCTAAACCTTCACTCATCTTCTAAACCTCCACTCATCTTCTAAACCTTCACTCATCTTCTAAACCTTCACTCATCTTCTAAATCACCACTCATCTTCTAAACCTTCACTCATCTTCTAAACCTCCACACATCTTCTAAACTTTCACTCATCTTCTAAACCTCCACACATCTTCTAAACCTTCACTCATCTTCTAAACCTCCACACATCTTCTAAACTTTCACTCATCTTCTAAACCTCCACACATCTTCTAAACCTTCACTCATCTTCTAAACCTTCACACATCTTCTAAACCACCACTCATCTTCTAAACCTTCACACATCTTCTAAACCTCCACACATCTTCTAAACCTTCACACATCTTCTAAACCACCACTCATCTTCTAAACCTTCACACATCTTCTAAACCTTCACTCATCTTCTAAACCTTCACACATCTTCTAAACCTTCACTCATCTTCTAAACCTTCACACATCTTCTAAACCACCACTCATCTTCTAAACCTTCACTCATCTTCTAAACCTTCACACATCTTCTAAACCTTCACTCATCTTCTAAACCACCACTCATCTTCTAAACCTTCACACATCTTCTAAACCTCCACACATCTTCTAAACCTTCACTCATCTTCTAAACCTTCACTCATCTTCTAAACCTCCAGACATCTTCTAAACCTTCACTCATCTTCTAAACCTCCACACATCTTCTAAACCTTCACTCATCTTCTAAACCTTCACACATCCTCTAAACCACCACTCATCTTCTAAACCTTCACTTATCTTCTAAACCTTCACACATCTTCTAAACCTTCACTCATCTTCTAAACCTTCACACATCTTCTAAACCACCACTCATCTTCTAAACCTTCACTTATCTTCTAAACCACCACTCATCTTCTAAACCTTCACTTATCTTCTAAACCTTCACACATCTTCTAAACCTTCACTCATCTTCTAAACCTTCACTCATCTTCTAAACCTTCACACATCTTCTAAACCTCCACACATCTTCTAAACCTTCACACATCTTCTAAACCTTCACACATCTTCTAAACCTTCACTCATCTTCTAAACCTCCACTAATGTTCTAAATGTTCTATTAATTTCTGATTTGATTTTATTATTTGTATTAATTATGATTATGATTAATTTGAATGTCTGTTGGAAACTTCTCTCTGAGTTGTTCTTTCATATTTCAGCATGTCTGAGGCAGAGAATCTGATTCGCTGATTCAGGTTTTCGTTACTGTTACAGCTGGTGGTCGTGTTGTGTTCAGCTGAGCAGATATTAATAAATTAATATAAAAACTGAATTAGTGATTTACTGTTAACATGAAGGTGAGCTGCCGGGCTGGTGTTGGAGATGTTCTCCTCAGATCAGTGTGTTTACCTCTCGGTGTGTAATTTCCTGTTTTGGACGATCTAGAACTCTTACACGGTAACGACTGACCATCTGCTGTGATAGGCCACGCTCTGCTCTTTCTGTGACTCGAGCTTCTCTTTCTCATCGGAGGAGAATAAGCAGACCATAGGTTTCATTAAGCATCTGTCCGTACGTGGCTGAGAGATGAAGGACGTGAGATAGCAGAGCGTTGGGTTCAGATATAATCTGCTGTGTGAGGAATGGTGAGTTTATTAGGTCCACTCTGGAGCTTCAGTGGATCAACCAAACAGACCTCAAGAACTTAGCAATAGTGTTTATAAACATTAACAAGTTCTAAAGCTCGTCCTCCTCCTCTGTTCACCACTGTGCTCACACTAGACCCAGATACCCTGCACCAGGCCCAAGCACGATCCCACAGGCCTGCACTCACGAGGGTCCTTATATCTGTAATCTAGGTTTGTGTACTTAAAGAATTGTATTTGGTTCGAGGGTCCGCACACCACACATGATGCAGTCCGCTGAGCCCAGGTGAGCCCAGGTGATATACAGTCACAGCAGTTATGTATTCTTGTTCTGAGCCCGGGTTCTGTTAGTGGTGGGCTCAGGCAAAGCACGGATCAATCAAACTAATCAAACACTCTGAAATTTGGGGGTCAAGTGTGCTCGAGCCCAGTAATGACCTCCTGGTGTTACTCCGCCATGAGAGGGTCTAGGTAGATATTTTCATAAGAACATAACCAGCAACTATATAATCATATAATAATATTTAATAAATATTAATTTAATAAGATCTAGACCAGAGGTCACTAACAGGCGGACCGTGGTCCAGATCCAGACCCAGACGTTGTCCAATTCAGACCAAACTCCATTTCAGCCCAGATTCAAAGACAACCAGGAGCTCACTCCTCTCACTAAACTAGAGAAAGTGTGAGGGAGGAATACGAGACGGAAATAAACCGTTAATACGTGAAAGACGTGCAGGTTTTATTTACTGTTTCTATTAATAAACACTTTAAGATGAACTTTTTTTTCAAATGCATTTAGTTTTTTAATGTAGGTCTTATTTTATTGAAGTGAGTAAAAACATTTATTATTAGTTTATAAATAATTAATTCAGTATTTAAACAGTAAATACACTGAAATATACTGAACGGTATGTGTGGTGTGTTGGTGTTTCAGTAGCTGATGGTATGAGATGCTGATACTAGACTACTTCAGTAAACAGGATACACCACTGAATCAGAACACACGGTCCAGACCGGCCTGAGAAGATGTCCTCTAACTGAACCTCACTGACTCTAATTAAACACTCCTGCACAAGACAGATCAATTTAAAGGCCACAGATTTTCAATAGGTGCACATAATTGAATCTAAAATATGTAAACAGTAATTTTCAGCGTGTTTATGTGATTCAGTTCATTGTAGACAAAATTTTCTTGCCGTGGTGCTGATAATAATCAGAAGTAGCTTTTATATTATTTTTTTAAATCTATCATGAAACTTCAGAATTCAGATATTTCTGAAAAGATTTCACGGTTATTTTATGGAAGATCTTCTTCAGTCCTGTTAAAAGTCTTTTTTACCATCAACTCTGACTCAGTATGTTTAATTAGTACTATACTAATCCCCAGACCACCCTCAGTGACTTCATTTACAGTGTTTAATCTCTAATCCAGTGGAGTTCAAGTTTAGGAGTTCAGCACTCAGTCTGAGCTCTTTAGAATAGAACTGACTTTGTTCTCTTATTGAGGACTAGCTGAAGCTCGTCTAAACTCAGTGGAGCTGTAGAAACGTGTTCCAGTCTTTCTCCTCCTACACGCCCTCGTTAGTCGGAGGAGAGAATTAAGCTCTGGATGTCAGTAATTTGGGAGAAGAAATAAAAATACTACAAATTAAATCTCATTACTGTTAAAGGAAAGCAGCCCTCGTCGTTTGGTTCGAGCCCTTTGGTTCCTGGTGACACATGAAGAGCAAATTAGCCCCGTTTTTAAAACACACATCCAGAGCTCCGGTGATCCACACCGGCTAATCCGCTCCCACACACGGCTCTGAGAACCTGCCTGTCGCTAATAACACCAGCATTCACTCATTAGCGCGTGGGCCTGTCTGCTCCCCACAGCTTCCTGTAATCTTCTGTTTCTAGAAATCTTCCCGAATCACTGCAGACACTCTGCTGCTCACCGGGTGAACTGAGAGACTCCAATATCTGATATGGTGCTCCAGCTGCACCCACAACACCGACACCTGATGGAGCTGAGTGCTTGTTGCTGGTGAATCTACTGGACGGTGAAAGAAAACAATAGTAGAAGGACATCTGGTGGAGACAGTAGTTCTTTAATAGAAGGATGTTTGGAGGAGAAGGTAGTTCTTGAGTAGAAGAAGTCTGGAGGAGAAGGTAGTTCTTCAGTAGAAGATGTCTGTAGGAGAAGGTAGTTCTTGAGTAGAAGGATGTCGGGAGGAGAAGGTAGGTCTTTAGTAGAAGGACGTCTGGAGGAAAAGGTAGGTCTTTAGTAGGAGGACGTCTGGAGGAGTACTCATATCTGCTGCTTGATAGCAGCTCATCTTTCAGTTCAGCTCAAACCTCTCTTCATCACATCAGCATCACCTCCAACATCTACTGTAACATCTCACCTCCATCTCCTCCACTCTGTTCTTCATCTCCATCTCCTCCACACTGTTCCTCACCTCCATCTCCTCCACTCTGTTCTTTAGCTCCATCTCCTCGACTCTGTTCCTCACCTCCATCTACTCCACTCTGTTTCTTCACTTCCATCTCCTCCACTCTGTTCATCTCCTCCACTCTGTTCTATAGCTCCATCTCCTCCACTCTGTTCTTTAGCTCCATCTCCTCGACTCTGTTCCTCACCTCCATCTACTCCACTCTGTTTCTTCACTTCCATCTCCTCCACTCTGTTCATCTCCTCCACTCTGTTCCTCACCTCCATCTCCTCCACTCTGTTCCTCACCTCCATCTCCTCCACTCTGTTCTTCACCTCCATCTCCTCCACACATGAAGAGGGTTGAGTTGAGTTGAACAGCTGTTAGAGAATCAGTTGATTCACCTCTCTTACTGAACTGAGCTGGAGAGGTATCATCAGTGGGGGAGTGTGTGTGTGGGGGGGGCGGGGTGTTCGGGAGGTTATTCACTTCTAGCTCTTCAAATAATCTAATAACTCTTGAAACTAGAGTGATGAGAACGGAGGACAGACAGGAAGTGGGTCTGTGTGGTCTGGTTAGTGAAGATAACAGAGCCTCTGTTTGATCTGCTGTCTGATCAGTTTTACAGATTTTAGATTTTTCTTTTTGAAACGTTTAAGCTGTAAATTCTTTTTTTCAGAGCTGAGTTCATCATTTCTCTCATATCTAAAACTCCAAAACCATTTCAGCAAGAACGTCGTACCTGCTGCAGCACCTTCCTTCACCTAGAAACAGATTAGATACGTCAGATTATTATCTGTAGTGAATATTCATCTGAACAGCTGCTAGGACCTTCCTACAACCAGCCGACTTCAGCTCTGATTATATACTCAAAATCTTAATTCACATACAGTCTCTGTGACCAATACTATGCACGTATACACCACCAGTCAAAAATTTAGACACACCCACCTGAATATATATATATATATCTGTGTATAGTTATAAAGGTGTTTAGATCTGAATGTGCTGAGAGACGAGTGTAAATAGTGAAGTTGGAGCCCATGTACACAAATATTACTAAAACAAACATTTGAGTGTATTTAATGTAAAAATGAGAATGTATATTTTTCTAAGAGCTATAAAACCACCAAACCTGTTTATCAGAACAAGATCTCAGCATCTACACTATCTTCTTCAGTCCTGTTAGAGAAGCAGCTCATGTGGCTCCTCATGAAGCTGCTGGTCAGAATGTTCAAAGTATGTAAACCTGCATCAGAGCAAATGAGCTCATTTCTAAAAGAGCCTCTAAACATTCTTTAAACACCACCAGATGTTTAATTCTGCTCCAGGAATAATTCCATACCGACTATTCTATAGTTCTGATCTCCTCACACTTATTCACTAATATTAGTACTATTAATATAGTACACAGAAGAAGAAGAAGAACCTTATTCACTAATATTAGTACTATTAATATAGTACACATAAGAAGAACCTTATTCACTAATATTAGTACTATTAATATAGTACGCATAAGAAGAACCTGGGGAGGTGTGTCCAAACTTTTGACTCCTGAAGCCTGAAGCTCAGTTATCAGATCCTGTAGCTGAACCTGGCTGTGTGTTTCTGCTTTGTGTGGACATATGAGTAGATGTTTTTGGGTGAGTGGAGGTCAAAGCTCCTTCACCGGAGCTGCTCTCCACTCTCTGCTCAGACAGCAGGTCCTGCAGTTCGGGGTTTCAGCTGTTAAGATCTGCTGTACTGTGAGGGTTGTTGTCTGCGTCTGCTCCTGAAGCTCCTGCTGATAATTAGCTGAGGGTATTGTGTTTTCTGTGCTGCTACATTGAGCTCCAGGCTGGAAGGAAGCCCTGCTGCTTTAGTGACTCTGTGGAGGAGGACCAGCATAAATTACCCTCCGCCTGATCCAGACAGTCTGCTTGTAATGGAGACGGAGAAATATCTACTTCACCCTTATTACTACAGGACCCGCGCAGGTGTCTCCACCTCAGTCAGATGAAAGTAATTAATAAAATAAATCAGATATGAAATAATTATCCAGTTCCATTAGTGTAGAGGATCATTTCCTTATTTCTTAACACACAGAGTAAATGTTAAGTACAGACATATTTAGGCACCTCTGAAGAAATTGTATTACTAAATGATTACTAAATAATTACTAAATTATTACTAAATAATTACTAAATTATTACTAAATAATTACTAAATTATAAATACACATTATTAATAAAAATAACATCATTTCTGAAAATGTTGGTGCTACTTTAGATCCTACTCTGAGCCAATTAATTACTTTTTATTTGTTTGTTTTCTTTGTAG
>CM038707.1:791956-794456 GCA_021613375.1 Megaleporinus macrocephalus | reverse complement strand
GCTGACGTCACAGCTCAGTACTGTCATGTAACACAGTCAGGACCAGGTGTACTGAATATTCTGTTATCGGGCAGTCGTGGTCTGGAGGTTAGGGAACCAGCCTGGGGACCAACTGCAGTGCCCTTGAGCGAGGCACCTTACCCCCAACTGCTCCCCGGGTACTGTGGATAGGGCTGCCCACCACTCTGGGCAAGTGTGCTCACTGCCCCCTAGTGTGTGTGTTCACTTGTGTGTGTACATGTGGGTGTTTCACTGCCCCCTAGTGTGTGTGTTCACTTGTGTGTGTACATGTGGGTGTTTCACTGCCCCCTAGTGTGTGTGTTCACTAGTGTGTGTGTGTGTATGTGAGTGTTTCTGCATGGAGGGGTTAAATGTGGAGATCTTGAAGGTTCCCTGGAATCAGTTCAGTATCTATCTATCAGGATCATGTCTGTAGCTGAAACTGTTCTGAGGTCATTAAGACTAGAATACAGTCAGGTTACCCAGAAAACACAGCTTTAGATTCTAAATGTTAAAATAATAAAGAAACAATACAGTTTACTTCAAAGGTGAAGATTAAACAGCTACTATTTAATATTTTTAATATTTTTAATTTTTTTAAATATTTATTATGAAGTATCTCTGTATCCCAAGCTGAGTCTTCAAGAGGTCTGTAACAGTAAACACAATATCTGGTCTCTTCAAGCTGTGTCCCCCCCAAAGAGAGCGTGTCCTCTGCTGGAGTCTGGGCAGAAGCCCCCGTACTCAGAGACACGCTATAAAAAAAGCACAAAACCAAGCTCCCTCTTTTTCTGCCCCACATGAAGCTCCTACCCTCGTCCCTGCGGTCATCTGTCACGGGGGAAAAGTGGAAATTGGAAGAGACAGCGCTGCACTGCTGCACAGGCCTGGCTGCCACATCAGAACCACCACCGGGTCCATGTAGGCTGGATTTGCATTAGTTTCTATTCTTAGGCTGCGGCTGCGGCTCGTGTTGTGGTGTGATTGAGATTTACACGCTGCTGCGGTGGAGAGAGGCAGGTCACATTCAGTCGGCAGCGTTATCAGGTCATCACACGCGCTGGGGGTCTATAGGGACCTGCATCTGGGCCTTTTGATAAGCCGCTGCTAAATCACCAGATTAGCAAATAATTTAGCAATAGATTACATATGCATACAGTCGCAGCAGCCGGCCGTCCAAATGGGTCACTCAGCCCGGTCCACTGAGGAGGAGGTCAGGAGGAGCCGGAGACGTAACACCAGACTGAACACACGCTTTTCAGAAGCCGGCTTTAAACGCAGGAAAATCCGGGATTCAGGACACGCCAGCTCGGCTCTGAGGCCTGGGAATAATAATAATAATAATAATAATAATAATAATAATAATAATAATAATAATAATAATAATAATAATAACAATAATAATGATAACAATATTATTATTATTATTATTATTATTATTATTATTGTTATTATTATTATTATTATTATTATTATTAATAACTATAACAATAACAACAATAACAAATATAATAATAATAATAATAATAATAATAATAATTATAATAATAATAGTAACAATAGTATTATTATTATTATTATTATTATTATTATTAATAATAATAATAATAATAATAATAATAATAATAATAATTATAATAATAACAATAATAATAATAATAATAATAACATTGATAATAACAATAATAATAATAATAACATTGATAATAACTTTGATAATAATAATGTTACAGCTATAGAGCGCCTTTCAAACATACCCGAGAGGAAAATCACAGAGAGTGAATGTATTCAGAAAAAATATATGTTTTAAGCTGAGACTTGAAGAGTGTAGGAGAGAGAGAGAGAGAGAGGAGAGAGAGTGAGAGAGAGAGAGAGAGAGAGAGGAGAGAGAGGAGAGAGAGCGAGGAGAGAGAGAGAGAGAGAGAGAGAAGAGAGAGAGGAGACAGAGAGAGAGAGAGGAGACAGAGAGTGAGGAGAGGGAGAGAGAGGAGAGAGAGAGAGAGGAGAGAGAGCGAGGAGAGAGAGAGAGAGAGAAGAGAGAGAGGAGACAGAGAGAGAGAGAGAGAGGAGAGAGAGAGAGGAGAGGAGAGAGAGTGAGAGAGAGAGAGGAGAGAGAGAGAGAGAGGAGAGAGAGAGAAGAGAGAAGAGAGAGTGAGAGAGAGAGAGGAGAGAGAGAGAGAGAGGAGAGAGATGAGAGAGAGTGAGAGAGAGAGAGAGAGAGGAGAGAGAGAGAGGAGAGAGAGTGAGAGAGAGAGAGGAGAGAGAGAGAGAGGGGAGAGAGAGAGAGAGAAGAGAGAGTGAGAGAGAGAGAGAGGAGAGAGAGAGAGAGGAGAGAGAGGAGAGAGAGCGAGGAGAGAGAGAGAGAGAGAGAGAGAAGAGAGAGAGAAGAGAGAGAGAGAGACAGAGAGGAGAGAGTAGAAGAAGGTAAGGAGCTCCTAAGGGTGGGAGCAGCAGACCTGCCTGCCCATACAGGAAAACCTAAAACTGGGAGAAGCTAGAA
>CM038707.1:754456-781956 GCA_021613375.1 Megaleporinus macrocephalus | reverse complement strand
GTGAGTGTGTGTGTGTGAGTGTATATGAGTGTGTGTGTGTGTGTGTGTGTGAGTGTGTGTTAGTGTGTGTGTGTGAGTGAGAGTGTGTGTAGGGTGTGAGTGTGTGTTAGTGTGTGTGTGAGGGTGAGTGAGTGAGTGTGTGAGTGTGTATAATTGTGTGTGTGAGTGTGTGTGTTTGTCTGTGTGTGTGTGTAAGTGTGTATTTGTCTATGTGTGTGTGTGAGTGTGTGTGTTTGTGTATGTGTGTGAGTGTGTGTGTGTGTGAGTGAGTGTGTATGTCTGTGTGTGTTTGTGTGTGAATGTGTGCATGTGTGAGTGAGTGTGTGTGTGTGTGTGTGTATTTTTGAGTGTGCATGTGTTTGTGTGTGTGTATGTATGTGTGTGTATGTATGTGTGTGTGTTAGTTTGTGTGTGTGTGTGTTAGTGTGTGAATGTGTGTGTGTGTTAGTGTGTGTGTATGTTTGTGTGTGAGTGTGTGTGTAAGTGTGTGTGTGAGTGTGTGTATTAGTGTGTGTGTGAGTGAGTGTGTGTGTGTTAGTGTGTGCGAATGTGTGTGTATGTATGTGTGTTTGTTAGTGTGTGTGTGTGTGTGTGTGTTTGTGTGTGTGTGTGTGTGAGTTAGTGTGTGTGAGTGTGTGTGTGTGTGTGAGTGTGTGTGTGTGTGTGAGTGTGTATGAGTGTGTGAGAGTTTGTGTGTTTGTGTGTGTTAGTGTGTGTTAGTGTGTGAGTGTGTGTGTGTTAGTGTATGTGTGTGTAAGTGTGTGTGTGAGACTTTGTGTGTGTGTGTGAGTGAGTGTGTGTATTTGTGAGTCTGTGTGTGTGTGTGAGTGAGTTAGTGTATGTGTGTGTATGTGAGTGAGTGTGTGTGTATGTGTGTGTGTGTGTATGTGTGAGTGTGTATGTGTGTGTGAGTGTTTGTGTGTGTGTGTGAGTGAGTGTGAGTGAGTGTGTGTGTGAGTGTGTGTGTATAAATGTGTGTTCGTGTTTGTGTATGTCTGTGTGTGTTTGTCTGAGTGTGTTTGTCTGTGTGTGTGTAACTGTGTTTGTCTATGTGTGTGTGTGTTTGTGTGTGTGAGTGTGAGTGAGTGTGTATGTCTGTGTGTGTTTGTGTGTGTGAGTGTGTGTGTGTATGTTTGTGTGTGTATGTATGTGTGTGTGTGTTAGTGTGTGTGTGTTAGTTTGTGTGTGTGTTAGTTTGTGTGTGTGTTAGTTTGTGTGTGTGTGAGTTTGTGTGTTAGTGTGTGAATGTGTGTGTGAGTGTGTTAGTGTTTGTGTGTGTATGTATGTGTGTGTGAGTGTGTGTGTGAGTGTGTGTATTAGTGTTTGTGTGAGTGTGTGTGTGTGTGTGTGAATGTTTGTGTATATATGTGTGTGTGTTAGTGTGTGTGTGTGTGTGAGTGTGTGTGTGTGTGTGAGTGTGTGTGAGTGTGTGTGAATGTGTATGAGTGTGTGTGTGTGTGTGTTAGTGTGTGTGTGTGTGATTGAGAGTGTGTGTAGGGTGTGAGTGTGTGTGTGTGTGTGAGTGTGTGTGTGAGTGTGTGAGAGTGTGAGAGTGTGTGTGTGTGAGAGAGTGTGTGTGTGTGTGTTAGTGTGTGATTGTGTGTTAGTGTGTGTGAGAGTGTGTGTAGGGTGTGAGTGTGTTAGTGTGTGTATGTGAGTGTGTGTATGTGTGTGTGTGTGTGTGTGTGTGTAAGTGTGTGTGTGTGTATGTGTGTGTGTATGTGTGTGAGTGTGTGTGTGTGTGTGTAAGTGTGTGTGTGTGTGTATGTGTGTGTGTATGTGTGTGAGTGTGTGTGTGTGAGTGTGTGTGTGTGAGTGTGTGTGTGTGTGTGTGTGTGTGTGTGTAAGTGTGTGTGTGTGTGTGAGAGAGAGAGATTATAAAATATTAAATATTTGAGAAAAGCACTTATACTCTGACTAATGGAGACTCGTGGGATCAGACAGCAAACTCAACTTCCTACCACAATCACATCCCTCTCTCTCTCTCTCTCTCTCTCACACACACACACACACTCTCTCTCTCTCTCTCACACACACTCTCTCTCTGTCTCTCTCTCTCTCTGTCCCTATCTGTCTCCCTCTCTCTCACACACACACTAACACTCTCTCTCTCTCTCTCACACACACTCTCTCTCTGTCTCTCTCTCTCTCTGTCTCTCTCTCTCTCTCACACACTCTCTCTCTGTCTCTCTCTCTCACACACTCTCTCTCTGTCTCTCTCTCTCTCTCTCTGTCTCTCTCTCTCTCTTACACACACTCTCTCTCTCTCACACACACTCTCTCTCTCTCACACACACTCTCTCTGTCTCTCTCTCTGTCTCTCTCTCTCTCACACACTCTCTCTCTGTCTCTCTCTCTCTCTGTCTCTCTCTCTCTCTCACACTCTCTCTCTCTCTCACACACACTCTCTCTCTGTCTCTCTCTCTGTCTCTCTCTCTCTCTCTCACACACTCTCTCTCTGTCTCTCTCTCTCTCTCTCTCTCTCTTTCTCTCACTCTCTGTCATTGTTTTGTGTCTGTATATGTTTATGAGATGCACCTCTGACTGATGGTTGAGAGCTGTTTGACCATAGAATGATCTAAACCTTCACACATTCCCTTCTTAACTGAAAACCAAGATTCACCTGAGAACAATTTAATCAATTTGGAATAAATTCCCAAAACGTACCAAAATTTTTTAGAAATGTATAAATTCTTCCTGAGAGGTTACGACAACATGTTCAGCACTTCTGCGTGTGATGACCTAGACAACGACCTACAGCCTCAAGGTTTTGGAAGATAAGACAATTCAACAGACAATCAGTAGAACATGTTTTACAGTTTTTCTCAGTCGATTTGGTTCGTTTCTCAGATCAGAATTGAATTTCTCAAAACTCAGTTCAGTCTTCACGTCACTTGTGCGCATCATAATAGCGTTTCTTGTTGTGTTTCACATTTTACAAATACTTTTGTACATTCCTGTTAATGGTCATGTACAATTGTCTGCTGTTTTTTTTACATTATCAGTTGTTTACGTCACGTTTATCAAAACATGTTCTACTGATTGTCTGTTGAATTGTCTTATCTTCCAAAACGTTGAGGCTGTAGGTCGTTGTCTAGGTCATCACACGCAGAAGTGCTGAACATGTTGTCGTAACCTCTCAGGAAGAATTTATACATTTCTAAAAAAATTTTGGTACGTTTTGGGAATTTATTTCAAATTGATTAAATTGTTCTCAGGTGAATCTTGGTTTTCAGTTAAGAAGGGAATGTGTGAAGGTTTAGATCATTCTATGGTCAAACAGCTCTCAACCATCAGTCAGAGGTGCATCTCATGAACTTACAGCTGACAAACATATACAGACACGAAACAATGCAGTCTCTCAACGGACAGACCAGGCCGTGTACAGGTGAACAGCTGAGAAGAGAGGTAAGGCTGTGAGGTGGAGGGTTGAGGGGACAGAACAGAGGACGGGGTAGGACAGTCCATGCACAGAGGTTTGTCCCAAATGAAATAAGCGCAACAATCGTGGAGCATGTTGTGAATCCTGGTCTAACAGTGGCTGAAGCTGGTCGTCGGGTGCAGCTCGATATCAGAAGATCAGCTGTGTCTTCAGTCGTTCTAACGTTTCGCAGATAAACAGGTGTGTAACTCAGAAACGTGCTCTGCTGTAACGCTGCTCACTGACTTCAATCCTGAAAAGTTATTGAGTTTTATGTTTTGCGGAGAGGAGCGTCAGGAAAAGAAAGCTCTCTAATTCCTTCTAGTAGTTTCTGGTTGTGTAGTTTGTTATCGAGTGTAAACAGTTTCTGTCTTTCCTGAATTTCTATCTGATTTTGTTTGTCAACAAATTGCAGTACAAACAGTCCAGTAACAGATTATTACTGTATAAATTAGATTCCAGTTCAATGTCCTGCTGTCAGTCCCCACCATACAGTCCTGTGTAAGTTTGTGTTGTGTGTAAGTTTGTGTTGTGTGTAACGTTGTGTTGTGTGTAAGTTTGTGTTGTGTGTAAGTTTGTGTTGTGTGTAAGTTTGTTCTGTTTGTAACGTTGTGTTGTGTGTAACATTGTGTTGTGTGTAACGTTGTGTTGTGTGTAAGTTTGTATTTTGTGTGTAACGTTGTGTTGTGTGTAATGTTGTGTTGTGTGTAAGTTTGTATTTTGTGTGTAACGTTGTGTTGTGTGTAATGTTGTGTTGTGTGTAACGTTGTGTTGTGTGTAAGTTTGTATTTTGTGTGTAACGTTGTGTTGTGTGTAAGTGACTGACTGACTGACTGACGGAGTGACGGACTGACTGACTGACGGACTGACTGACGGAGTGACGGACTGACTGATGGAGTGACTGACTGACTGACTGACGGAGTGACTGACTGACTGACTGACTGACTGATTGGCGGAGTGACTGACTGACTGACGGACGGACTGACTGACTGACTGACTGACTGACTGACTGACGGAGTGACGGACTGACGGACTGACTGACGGAGTGACTGACTGACTGACGGACTGACTGACTGACGGACTGACTGACTGACGGTGTGACTGACTGACTGACGGAGTGACGGACTGACTGACGGAGTGACTGACGGAGTGACGGACTGACTGACGGAGTGACTGACTGATGGACTGACTGACTGACGGTGTGACTGACTGACTGACGGAGTGACTGACGGACTGACGGAGTGACTGACTGACGGAGTGACGGACTGACTGACTGACGGACTGACTGACGGAGTGACGGACTCTGCTGTGTAAATCATTTTAAACATTTGCAGTCTCAGTTTCTGATCAGTTCTGTACAGTAGACCTGACTGTGACTGTATGTAAGCACTTCCTCTGAGGACCTGTTGAGGTCTTAGCACTAGGTATCTCTGGACACACTCACACACCCCCTCATGTACACACTCACACACCAATCATCACACTCACCTGTCACCCACCACAGCTCACAGCAGTGGCTCGTTAGCACAGCTCTTATAGTCTCACCTGGTACACACCTTACCTGCCTCTCTCTCAGACCAGCGTCCAGTAACGCCGTCTCTCCACAGCGGGGGCCCACCGTCCTCCCTGGAGACTCGCCGATCTGCCTGTACCTCAACCTCCACTCGTCCGAGCTCACTCCTAGCGTATATCCCCCCAGGCGTCTCCACGCAGTGAGGTTTGTTTGCCCGTCGCACTTTGCTTCCCCGGCGTCCGCCGGACCTCCGGTAACTTTGAACTTAGTGAAATACTGAACTGTGTGTTCCCCGCAGGGATCTTCTCCTGGGAAGCTCCGGAATGATGTAAAGGATTAAGCCCTGTGGTTTGACCTGTCCACACAGATCCTGGAATTATTCCCAGCGTTCAAGGAGCCTCTCCACATTCCACTGCTCAGACGGGAGATCAGCACCTGGAGTCACCGGGGCTCTGTGGCTTCCATCAGCAGCTGCACCAGTACCACCTAAACCACCTGCTCCAGCAGCTGCCTCCTTAGGCTGCCTCGGGCTCCAGCCCACCGGGACTGCCTCAGCTGGTGGCCTAGCTTCACATTTCTGATTCCTGAGTTAATAAAGCTTTGTGTTTGGATCGTAACACCATGTCTGAGTCTGGATCGTTCCACTGTAGTTCTACACTGCTGAGTGAAGTTCTCCTCTACATCTCCAGCGCTTCAACACAGCCAGCCGACTCGTCCAGCACGTACACACCGCTGCTCCTCGGTGTTTAACAGACTCCTAGATGGAGATATATGACTCATCCAGGTGTATCTAACAGGTTCTCTGGATCTGATGTCATGATCTCCTGAGGAACTGCTGCTGAAACTCATTAGCCAGCTGTGGACAATCCCATAAGACCACGTCTGTTAAAAATGAGGGGGTCTGTGAGGAAGCCGTGTTGATGTTCTATAAAGTCATAAAGCCAGTTAGCCCTACATGCTGCTCTTGTAGCCAATTTCTTTAATGATGTGTAGGAGTTGGGTAAATTATTAATTAATCAGATAATAAACAGTAATAATGCTAATAATTTACATTAGTTACAAGATAGATAATTAAATATTAACTATCATATTATTATATTATTAGTTTGTTTAATAAACAGTTGTATACTCCCAGGTGTTTTCTACGGTTATAGAAGTGTGTAGTGAACTCTGGACTCGCTGGGAGGTCCTGGTCATTTAGACGAGTTAACCTGAACGATCTAATTACGAATATTTAATAACATGTATATGATTTATTAGTTAATTATTTCTTGATGTTCTCAGAAGATGAATATAAAACAGTGTAGATGTTCACCCAGCAGTGCGTGTTAGTAAGTCTTTGATTTATTGC
This sequence comes from Megaleporinus macrocephalus, assembly GCA_021613375.1. Taxonomy (NCBI): domain Eukaryota; kingdom Metazoa; phylum Chordata; class Actinopteri; order Characiformes; family Anostomidae; genus Megaleporinus; species Megaleporinus macrocephalus. The sequence continues at coordinate 775,671 of CM038707.1, read as the reverse complement.
TGTTTAGAAAGTGTTAGTGTTCCTCTCAGGGTTCCTCTCAGTGTTCCTCTCGGTGTACCTCTTGTTCTGAGGATGCTTTTACTTGACCTTGTCTTGCTCCGTGATGTTCACTGGGGTTCAGGCCTAGATTTTCTGTAAAGCTGCTTTGAAATGATGTCGGTTGTACATTGTGTTTTATGAATAAACCTTGACTTCTTTTCCTTTGTTCCTGTTTAACCTCAGGTTACTCTCTGGGTTCCTCTCGAGGTTCCTCTTCAGGTTTCTTTCAAGGTTCCTCCTGAGATTCCTCCCAAGATTCCTCTCTAGTTTCCACCTGAGATTCCTCTCTGGGTACCTCTCGAGGTTCCTCTGAAGGTTTCTCTCGGGGTTCCTCTCGGGGTTCCTCTCAAGACTCCTCTCAAGGTTCATTATCAGGTTCCTCTCAGGGTTCCTCTTCAGGTTCTTTCCAAGGTTCTTCTTGAGATTCCTCCCAAGATTCTGCTCTAGATTCCAGAGGTTCCTCTCTGGGCTCCTCTCAAGGTTTCTCTCGAGGTTCCCCTCAAGGCTCCTCTCAAGGTTCCTCTCAGGATTTATCTTTCGGGGCTCCTCTCAATACTCCTCTCAAGGTTCATTATCAGGTACCTCTGAATGTTCCTCTTGGGGTTCCTAAGGGGATTCCACTTAAAAAGCTTTTTTTTCTGTAAAGCTGCTTTGAGATGATGCCCGCTGTATATCGTGATATATAAATAAACCTTGACTTTTCTTCTTCGTTCCTGTTTAACCTCGTGTTTAATTCTCGTTTTCTGCAGGACAGAAGAACACGTTTAATTAGTCGACTGCTTCTGCCTCACTTAGCACTCTCACCTTTACGGCGGTGAACATACAGAACATCTGCAGCGCTACCGAGTGGAGGAAACTCTATTAGCTTTAAAAAGCCTGTGTAGCAGATCCGTCCCCACTCAGCGGCCAATCAGTGGAGCTCCTTCAGCCCTGAAAGGTTCTGGAAGCTCCTCAGGAACAGTGTACAGACGAGGCTCGTCTGTTTGATGAGTCAGTCGGTTAATAGAGCTGGAACAGAATGTGATTTCAGCACCTGTACAAACTGAGCTTCTCCGAGAGGTATTGATCACTGATCATAGGTTCAGATTATAATCTAGCAGCAGATTCACCTGTAATTTTAATAAAAACATAAGAAACAGACAGTCAGACTAAAGTCCTGACTCCACAGAGTTCAGCCAACCAATCAGGAGCTCCTCTCCGCTCATCATATCCTGAGTACTGACCATCATCACCTGCTTCTCACAGCGTCTGTTTATTTAAACCTGCTTGGAGGTGACTTTACAAAGTAAACAGTAGGATGTTCCTCTGATACCAAACATAACTGTACATTATTTATATCATATAGTAGAGTCTAGAACCACCCTGAAGATCATTCCCCCATCTCAGGAACTCATTCATCTTCAAGATGACCAAAGATGTCAGAAGTATTCACCTTCATTTCTCAGGTAGAAGTACAGATACTAGGGCTTAAAAATACTTCTGTAGAAGTTGAAGTATCAATTGAAGCTTTTTACTCCAGTAAAAGTGTAAAAGTACTGATAATGGAGTGTAAATGTAAGGAGTAGAAAGTACTGATAATGGAGTGTAAATGTAAGGAGTAGGAAGTACTGATAATGGAGTGTAAATGTAAGGAGTAGGAAGTACTGATAATGGAGTGTAAATGTAAGGAGTAGGAAGTACTGATAATGGAGTGTAAATGTAAGGAGTAGAAAGTACTGATAATGGAGTGTAAATGTAAGGAGTAGAAAGTACTGATAATGGAGTGTAAATGTAAGGAGTAGAAAGTACTGATAATGGAACGTAAATGTAAGGAGTAGAAAGTACTGATAATGGAGTGTAAATGTAAGGAGTAGAAAGTACAGATAATGGAGTGTAAATGTAAGGAGTAGAAAGTACTGATAATGGAGTGTAAATGTAAGGAGTAGAAGTAAAATATAATTACTCCAGTAAAGTATAAATAAGCACAATCTCTACTTAAGTAAGGTAATGAAGTATTTGTACTTTGTTAATTAACACCTTTGAAGATGGTGTTCATGTAACAGTTGTGGTGTGTATTGTTTGAACTGTTTAGTGAAAGGTTCTCACTGATATGTCTAATGAGGCTTTGATGTGGGTAGTGGTTTGTTATGGTTACCTGGTGGTGTTGGGTTTCTGGTGCTGGACTCTGGCTTGTTCTCTGGTGTTGCCGTGTCTGTTGAGCTGTGGTTTGTTTTCACTCTGGTTATTCTTCAACCACCTCATCGTATTAAACCTACAGAGTAATTACACATCCACCCGGTTTAATTAATAAACATAACAACTAATCAGCCTAGACTTTTTAAAACTGTCACACTGAATCCCCCCGTTACAGTAACCCCCTCCGGCTGGACGAGCTGGAACATTTAAACTCCTGCTGGTTTTGGCTAAATTGTCTAGAACGTGTATGTACCAGAAACACAAGTTTACATTTCACATGTACGTTACTGTACAAAAATATATATGAGAAAAATCTAAATGTGTTAGAGTGTGGCCTGTTTCTCCCCCCAAAATAAATAAATAAATAAATAAATAGACATTTAACACACCATCAGTAAACATACTGTCACGATTTTAATTATTCTAGATTATTTAAATGCAGCAGCTGCTGTTTACATTGAGTGAAACCTTCCAATAGAAATCCTTAAAACAACTTTCTGTTCCATTTACTTACACTGAGAGTAAAGAAGATTAGTAAAGTAAAGGAGAATGATCAGATATATATATATATATATATATATATATATATATATATATATATATATATATATATATATATATATATATATATATATACATATATAGTATGTTTATGTTTTAACACCTGTTAACACCTGAGTTCAGTAGTTAATTAAAGAGAATGATGAATTATTGCATCACTATTGTCTTTATTATAATATATAATATATAATATATAATATATAATATATAATATATAATATATACTATGTTGATGTATGCGTCACAGTGGGAAATTTCAGAAGTTCAGAAGTTGCCATTTACAGAAACAAATGATGAATCTTTACTCTGTGTTTAATGATTAGACTTAAAAATTGAGTAACAAAGGAAGCTCCAGATCAAAGGGTAACTTCAGTCGTACTATAAAAAGCAAACAGACCGTGTGGACTTCAGTGAAGCCCCAGATCGTGGAGTCACTGTTACTGTGGAATGATGCAGGGAGGGACGCTCCTGGCGCCGTGTCTCCTGCTGTTAGGTGAGTAGTGTTAATGTATGAGGGTGGTCTGTAGTTTCTGAGTTTAATTATTTTATAATTGATGTTTATTCCTGTCTGTGTGACGGTGTCTGCAGTGGGTCTGCTGCACGCTCTGGGTGCGGAGGTCACCGTTAAGCCCATACTTGTAAACGGCACTTATATAAACCCTGAACTCGGAAAGTATCATGCCAGGCTGAGATCACTGAGTCAGAGCTGTCGGGACATCAAAGAGAAATTCAGCGCCACTAAAGGTGAGTTTACTCTTGATGTTATCTGAACACTATATATATATATATATATATATATATCTTGTGAGTGCTGGACCGCATAAGCCAGAGCATCATGTTGTTCCTCAGATGGCATCTACTTCCTAACAACGGCTAACGGCGTGGTGTACCAAGCGTACTGTGATATGACCACTGCTGGCGGCGGCTGGACTCTAGTAGCCAGCGTGCACGAGAACAACCTGAACGGGAAATGTACGTTAGGCGATCGCTGGTCAAGCCAGCAGGGCAGTGACCCCAAACGACCCGCCGGTGACGGAACCTGGGCAAACACCGCCACGTTCGGCTCTGCAGAGGGCGCCAGCAGTGACGACTACAAGGTACACGATCAATATAATCAATATAAACTCTGATCAATACTCCATATGATTCAGTACAGATCAGTGTAGAACCTTCCAGATCACTCACACTGGCCCAAAGGATTCAGATGCTGAGAATTCCAGGATCCCAGAAACTCCACTTAATTAACAGCTCAGTATTCCAACCTCACAGAATCCTGGTTACTATGACATCAGTGCCGAGGACGTCTCAGTGTGGCACGTTCCCAATGACGTCCTGCTGCAAGACTGGAGCGTGAAGTCCCTCCTGCGCTACCACACCGAGACCAAATTCCTCCGGGAACACGGCGGGAACCTCTACCACCTGTTCCAGGTAACGTGTTTCAGTCACTGCATCGTAACCAGATTCACACCAGCTGCTTCAGTGACTGTAGAACGTTTCAGGATCTACTGCAGAGTTCAGAAGTTCAGATTCACTGTTTTAATAAAACTGGAGATCAGACCTACAGGCAGAGTAATGAACACATAGAAAATTATAGAAATTGATAATAATAGTATATTATGTATCTCTTACTGACTTTGTTTACAGGATTGTGTTAAATAGAATTTAGGTTGAAAGCCTGTATGAGTTATAATGTAATGATAAGTAAACGTTATTATAATTAAATGTTATGTTACTATTAATATTATAATATTTCTATATATTTATTATATTTCTATTATTAAAGTAATTCTAAGTGTGGATGTTTCAGAAATATCCTCTGAGGTTCGGAGCCGGAGAGTGTAATAAGGATGCCGGGCCGAGCAGTGCCGTGGTGTACGATACCGGAGACAAAGAAACAACAAAGAACTTCTACGGACCCTCCGTTAGGGGTATGCACTGAGGGGCTCTGTAGTGGAAACGTTGAAGAGTTTACTTTAACGCTGTGCTGTGTGTTCAGCTGAACTCCTGTGTTGATGTGATGATGGTCTGTGTTTATATTAGATCAGTTCGAACCCGGCTTCGTCAGCTTCCGAGTGTTTAACGAGGAGCAGGCTGCCATGGCGATGTGCTCGGGGGTCAGACCGACTGGATGCCACACTGAATACGTGAGACTGCTGTTCAGAGCGCTGTACTGTTTCTGATGGTAGTGTATGGTATAGTTTGAGGTAGGTATGAATGTATACTAATAATATATGTTTGCAGTTCTGCATCGGTGGAGGAGGACACTTCCCAGAAGAAGCTCCTCGTCAGTGTGGAGACTTCACTGGCTTTGACTGGAACGGTTACGGAACACACACTGGAGAAAGCGCGTCCAAGGAGATAACCGAGGCTTCAGTTCTGATCCTGTACCGCTGATAATCTGCTAATAAACAGATTATAAAGAGACGTTACATTGTTTACTGTTATCTGTTACAGTGTTTATTAGTGAGTTGTGGAAACTTTGGAGAAATTGTGGGAAGTTTCTGGAAAGTTGTTTGAATACATGGTTCTATGCTGACTCTGTGCTGCCACATACTTAAACTATACATCACTGCATTCTGCTTTAACCTGTCCAGGTCATATACATTTATATATATATGTTCTATAAATGAAGACAAAGATAATAATAAACATCGTAAATGCATCTCAGGGAAAAATGCAATACAAGGTACAAAATGCAGTATACGAGCACCCTAAACCCAGAATTCTGAACACTATAAAGTCTAGAATCTGGTTCTGAAAGTTTGGAATCACCGTTTTCAGTATTTTTATATAAAACGACATACACAGAAGAAATCAAACGTTTTCATTTTGTGCAACTTTAAATGTAAACCTTCTCACAGCGGCTTCCTCGTGTATTCAGACTCAACTGGGTGTTAAAAAGGTGTAAATACTTTCAGCTCTACTCGTTAACACACCCAGATCCGAGTCTTTACTGAGTCTTTACTGAGTCTCTTCTGAGACGCTGCTGCAGAAAACCTGTGGGGATCTTAATGTTTGAGAACGTTACTGAACATTTTCTTTGTTCTGTTTCTTCTGGATCTGCTCTGCAGTGAGTTACTGTGTAGGATGAATCAGAATGAATCAGTAGTGTATTTACACACTCACACATGCACACTCACCATAGTGATTCCTAGTGAGTCCATCTGCTGCTCACTCTCATACTAACCTGGACTGATGTTCTGGTTATGAGGGATATGATGATGGTGATATTGCCACAGCTGCCACCATGAGCGAGAGAGCGGGGGAGGAAGCGTCCCGGCCAAGTCTTTAAATAATTACTGAAAATCAATTATCTGGTCGTAGTAACATTTATTATCTCTAATTTATGGAGGAATCATCAGCGTAGCTCTGGCTCTACCACATCTGCAGCCTTACTCAGCCTTCTCCACCAATCAGAGCATCGCTTGGAGATGAACTGACACCATGTCTGACTTTTCCAACACAGATATCAATACCAGACTCACAGGATCAGCATCTCCCAAAACTGGATCCAATATTTAAGAAAAAACAATATATAGAGAAATATATTTTTTAATTTAAGTATTTTTCTAAAGACCGTCTCACACTGCTTAAACAAAAACGTTTACGAGAAGAAATAGAGCTGTGTTTAAAAGCTTCGGCTGAAATCCTCTTTAATACTGAACACAGTTATATATTATATATAAGGTTCAGCATCTTTGGTTAAATTCACAATTTACTGAATTCTGACATGAAAGGATGTAAACACGCCCTTTACAGCAAACAAACATTTCCTATTAATGTTAATGCATGATTATTTAATATTTAATTATCTTAATTAGTGTGGATTGTCTGGTCTCAGAGCTTAATGATGTTAATCAGGCTTTAAGGATTGTTCGTACTGATCAGGCTGGTCAGCAGGTGTTATTAGTTTAGAATAATATTCTCACTCCACAGCCAGTAGCTGACTCCCTGATTTCAAAGAGAGGCTATAAAACATTTAAACACATTCCCCTCTAAAGCTCCTCGGTGTGGAGGTGAGGCAGAACAGGGTTAACCCAGAAACCCACGGCCACAGAAAATACACGGCCAGAAAGGCACATGACCCTCCTGCATGATGTTCCAGCTGATACTGGAGTGGTGCTGCGCTGGTCTCCTCTGCAGCTCTGATCATACAAACTGATCAGCATCTACGAGTCATCAATCGTGTGAGTCACTGAGTCGGTGTCTGAGGCACTCACAACAAGCAAGCAAGTAAAAACGGAGTCACAAACATCAAAGGCTTTAGTGGAGAAGAACCGCTGCTCCTGGTAACAGTGGGGATGAATATTAAGCCAGTGGGACAGAAACACTGCTCAGGTAGATACGAGTGTGGACCTTACTACATACCAGAAACTTCTCAAAGAAGTCGAGTCAGGTTTATTTATATAGCGTTTTTTACAAAGCAGCTTTTCAGAAGTTTAAAAACATGAAGTCACAGCATGGATCCCCCTGTGAGCGAGTCAGAGGCGACGGTGGCACAAACAACTTCCTCAGACTTGAGGAAGAACCTCACAAGAGAAGACCCATCCTCCTCTGATCACACTCTATTAACAGTTTATTAAGATAAATACAAAATGGACCTCAGAGAACCTCTGTTTGAAGTCTGGATAGTAAAGCTTTAGAAACCGCACAGGTAGGGGCAGTCTCTAACTGAGGCAGTCTCTGATTGAGGCAGTCTCTAACTGAGGCAGTCTCTGATTGAGGCAGTCTCTGATTGTGGCGGTCCGAGAGCACTGCAGAGCTGTGAGTGTTCTCTGTGAAGAAGAGCAGCTGAAACATCTCAGAACTGGAACAGAAGAACTCACAGGAAACGTTACAAACAGCTACAAAACACTGCTTTAGCTCTAACATCTGCTGAACTGGTCTTTGGGTGTGCAAACTTTTTCACATGCCACAATTAGGATTTAATTTTTCCCTTTTTTAAATGCTAAATTGCGCCCCCTAGGTGTGTGTGTCTGAATGTCTGGACTGGTGGCCTGTCCAGCGTGTTTCCTGACTCCAGCGCTCCAGTGAGTCAGAAGGAGGATACGGGTAGAGTCTGAACGACTGACTGAATCAAAAAAAAGTTTTTATCATTTAATCGTTTGATGTTGTTTTGTGTATAATTAGCAGAAACATGCTCGTCAGTCACATGACTTTCACAAACTCTTCAGTTTAAAGAGCAGAATCTGACAGGGATGTGTTTCGAGCTTTACCAGCCCAGTCTGGTCTGGGCAGAGTGGGTGTGGAACAGGATGTGGGTTGGTGAGGAGCCAGACGAGGGCCCCGAGGGAGCCGTGTGTGAGAGTCGGGGGTGTATGAGGAGCTGAGGAGCCAGTACAGCAACAGCAGGTACAGACAGAGGAGCTGGAGCGGTGGTCTCTGCAGCCTCGAGTCTTTGGGTCAGTAAGTAGAACAGCTGCTCAGGTCCGTGTCCAAATAAGAACTGTCAGAGTAACACCCCCATCAGCCATCCCAGACTGGGGGGCGGGGTTTATCTGACAGGGCTGGAGCTGGACATTATTCTAAAATCAATCTTCCTCCTTCGGTGACGGCTGGGCTGCTTTAATCGTGCTCAGCTGAGCTGTAACAGACAGGCAGACGATGTTTTAACCCCGTCCTCGCTGCAGAACAGACACAATATCTTATTTCCAGAAACAGTTGAACAAGTTACTTACTAATTACTAATATGAATCAAAGCCCACCCTATCCCCTAAATATTACCTATAAGCTGATTCCACTGTAGGTAAAGTAGTAAATGTATGTATAGAGACGTAGAACAACATTTGTAAATGTAAATCCAGTTAAAGACCGCTTTACACACTAAACTATATATGCAGTGTCTGGATCTACATTTATAACCAAAAATAAATGATATTTTATTTGGAGTATAACTCTGAAATGAAATGATAAATAAATTTATATTAAGGTTTCCTGACTAGACTAGACTAGTACTACTGCTCTACTGACAGCACTTCTAACGATGGCGTCCGTTTATTTATTAATTTATTCATTAATTAATTTTGTTTATTATATTTTATTTATTACATATGTGGTGTAGTAGCAGTCTGCAGTTTGGGCGTGGCCAGAGAGTAATGTAACTTTATGTTTCAGAGTGTTTTCTGACTAAAGTTAATATAAACGTTAGCTAACCCAAACCCTTCTAGTCTGTTACCATAACAACACATCATACTCAAGCTGTTTTATTACAGTATATATGATCATCATTACTGTTCACTACTCTCATCACTGACCTCACGTTTAAAGCTGGCGTAGCTACACGACACTCCAGCGAGGAGAGAGCTCGACTCAGTGAAGCTGCTGACTGCAGGATGTTTCTGAACAGGCATCTCAACACAAGCCTTAACACAGTGAAAGACCCCCTAACAACCAGAGCCTTAACACAGTAAAAGACCCCCTAACAACCAGAGCCTTAACACAGTAAAAGACCCCCTAACAACCAGAGCCTTAACACAGTGAAAGACCCCCTAACAACCAGAGCCTTAACACAGTAAAAGACCCCCTAACAACCAGAGCCTTAACACAGTGAAAGACCCCCTAACAACCAGAGCCTTAACACAGTAAAAGACCCCCTAACAACCAGAGCCTTAACACAGTGAAAGACCCCCTAACAACCAGAGCCTTAACACAGTGAAAGACCACATAACAACCAGAGCCTTAACACAGTGAAAGACCAACTAACAACCAGAGCCTTAACACAGTGAAAGACCCCCTAACAACCAGAGCCTTAACACAGCGAAAGACCACCTAACAACCAGAGCCTTAACACAGTGAAAGACCCCCTAACAACCAGAGCCTTAACACAGTGAAAGACCCCCTAACAACCAGAGCCTTAACACAGTGAAAGACCACCTAACAACCAGAGCCTTAACACAGTGAAAGACCCCCTAACAACCAGAGCCTTAACACAGTGAAAGACCCCCTAACAACCAGAGCCTTAACACAGTGAAAGACCCCCTAACAACCAGAGCCTTAACACAGTGAAAGACCACCTAACAACCAGAGCCTTAACACAGTGAAAGACCACCTAACAACCAGAGCCTTAACACAGTGAAAGACCACCTAACAACCAGAGCCTTAACACAGTGAAAGACCCCCTAACAACCAGAGCCTTAACACAGTGAAAGACCACCTAACAACCAGAGCCTTAACACAGTGAAAGACCACCTAACAACCAGAGCCTTAACACAGTGAAAAAGTGTTTAAACAGTTTCTGCTTTTCTGTGGTTTCATTTTTGGGTGGGACACGTCCCCCCCACCCCCAAATCCCCCATCCCCCCGGTCCCTACACCAATGCAGTCAGATACAATACATTGAACAAGCTAGTCTACCGATAGCCAGTCTATTACAGGCGTGTCAGTCGAGCTTAGTGAACTCTTTTTTAATAGAGTGTAAAATGAATGTAATTTGTCGTTTAGTGTCTCTTTATTAAAATATGCTACGTAGCACATCCAGCAGGCTTTACTCTGATTGGCTGCGGACTGAACATGTGATGAACAGTCTTACACACACGTGTGACGGAGAAACAGGGAAACAAGAGCAAACCCGGATCAGTAAGAGATGTTAGTGACTCATATGGTCATTCAGGAGAGCTCGTGATTGTTATTGAAACATTGATCTGATCACTCACACTTTACAACAGCCGCCCTTTGACCTTCAGAATACCTGCCCTGTCACCTCCAGCCGTGTTCTGATGTACAGGCTCAGAAATTGATTAGTGGAGAAGATCGTGCTCGGCCGCCAGCTCGTTTAACCCGGCCTGAGAAACAGATGGCCTGCATGGATTTGCATAACTGAACAGCTGGACATTGTGTTAGATTAGTTCTCAAGTGCTGTGGCTTCCAACTTCCAGCCCCACCTTCATTACCAACCTCATCCACAAACCCATTAAACATCATCTGGAGCTCATCTCTGGTTTCTGTTCCAGGACTCAGATGGTGAGCTGGCTGAAGCAGTGTCTGGCTGTTAGAGCAGAACCGAACTCAGCGCTTCTCCTCTCCACCGCCAACAAACCTGAGCAAGCATGTGTGAGCAGTGGGACGACATCACCAACCTTCTCAGTCCACCATAACACTGACCCCAGATCTGCTCCTCTTATCTAACACACTAACACACTAATTACTAAACGCTCCACTGAACATGTAGAGTTTTAGTCTAGACTGAGGCTGTGTCTGCGACCCAACACTGGCTGGGGGCTATCTTAGAGCTGGGGGGGTGTGTATGAAAAGGCTCCGCCCCCTGATGTAGCTGTATTTCCATTTAAAGCAGTAGGAGTAGAAGTAGCCTCACGTCATGTGGGAGTTGAACTGATTTCTCGATGCAGATCAATCAAACAGCTCTTCTGCTCCAGCGGTGGTGGTGGGCCGTAGTCAGGAGACGTGAGGTGGTCTGACCATGTGCTTCATCAGTTTAGTCCAAACCACAGTCTCGCAGTGACACATGCTCCTGTGATGCTCCTCCCAGTGTAGATCTTTCATAACAAACCTTTCAGAGAGCTGACGGTGAGGGACAGAGGGGAAGAGCCCCACTGGATTTGGAGACAGATATGAAAGACCCCCGAGGGGTTTCAGAGGAGGCACCTTGGAGAGCTTTGACACTTCACTGCACCAACACCACCACCAGGGGAGCTTTGTAGTCCTGATGGGAGCAGCTTCATAGAGCTGGAGCTGGAGCTGTGATCAGTTTCCTGAGACTAGAGTCTCCGAGTCAGTGTCTCTCAAGCGTGCGGCGTATAGAATCTATAAGCTGAAGCTGTGAGTCTGAGTCAGAGAGAGAAGCTGCTGTCTGGGCAGTGATGTGTGAGATCTTCTCCACTCTGTTTACTCAGCAGTGGTGGAGTGTCACCGTAAACACACAAACAATAACGGAGCGCAGTTAGGAGCTGGTTCTAACTCTCAGTTCCATTTTTAAACTCTCCCCGAGGCAGTGCAGGAACTTGTTTTCCGTTACTCCTTCTGTTCTATTTCCATCTGGAGATCATTTCATTTCCTCACAGAGAGGAAGGTACGAGGAGACACTTCACAAGTTCTCAACGCTCACTGTCATGTTTCAACTGATTTTCTGATTTTACAGACATACAATGCAAATACAGTATATATACATACAGATAGACAGATAACTTTATTAATCCCAGAGATATATATAGTATCCGTCAAAAGTATCAGGACACTATTGAAGAACATGTTCAGTATACTGTCCCTGGTGCTGAACTGTACCTTCACACCTGTGTTCAGCAGCAGGGTCGTTATACTGGACATGGTGTTCAATGTGGTTGTAGTTGTAACTTTCTGTGTTCATAATGTTTGAACCACAAGAGATTTTACAAATCTGATTGCAAGAGACAGTTCTGGTCTTCTTTGATCTGCTACACGACCACCTTCCTATTCCAAAAACTTGCCCTTGATCCAATATGGCGGCTTTTAAGATGGCGACCAGACGGTTGAGCCAGACTTTAGCTGGTTTGGTGGTGGAGCCAGGTAGACCTCCGCTTCAGTTGAACCTTCATGTGGTTCTCTGGGTGAGCTGTGTGATGCTATTAAAGCTGAGAGGAGATGAGATGGAAAGACGGAGCAGATTAATGTTTGATTTGGTTTAATAGCTCGACAGTCATGTGACTGAGAACCATTGAAATAAACATGAGCTGTCTGAGGGTAACCGTGGCAACAAGAAACTTCCAGACCTGACAAACCCTAACCTACTAAAATATCCACAGAACTAACTGTCTCTGTACTAACTCAAACCAGAACTAACTCTGTCTCTGTACTAACTCAAACCAGAACTAACTCTGTCTCTGTACTAACTCAAACCAGAACTAACTCAGTCTCTGTACTAACTCAAACCAGAACTAACTCTGTCTCTGTACTAACTCAAACCAGAACTAACTCTGTCTCTGTACTAACTCAAACCAGAACTAACTCAGTCTCTGTACTAACTCAAGACAGAACTAACTCTGTCTCTGTACTAGACTCAAACCAGAACTAACTCTGTCTCTGTACTAACTCAAACCAGAACTAACTCTGTCTCTGTACTAACTCAAACCAGAACTAACTCTGTCTCTGTACTAACTCAAACCAGAGACTAACTCAGTCTCTGTTACTAACTCAAACCAGAACTAACTCTGTCTCGTGTAATAACTTCAAACCAGAACTAACTCTGTCTCTGTACTAACTTCAAACCAGAACTAACTCATTCTCTGTAGCAAACTCAAACCAGAACGAACTCTGTCTCTGTACTAACTCAAACCAGAACTAACTCTGTCTCTGTACTAACCCAAACCAGAACTAACTCTGTCTCTGTACTAACTAACTCAGTCTCTGTACTAACTCAAACCAGAACTAACTCTGTCTCTGTACTAACATAAACCAGAACTAACTCTGTCTCTGTACTAACCTAAACCAGAACTAACTCAGTCTCTGTACTAACTAACTCAGTCTCTGTACTAACTCAAACCAGAACTAACTCTGTCTCTGTACTAACATAAACCAGAACTAACTCAGTCTCTGTACTAACTCAAACCAGAACTAACTCTGTCTCTGTACTAACCCAAACCAGAACTAACTCTGTCTCTGTACTAACCTAAACCAGAACTAACTCAGTCTCTGTACTAACTAACTCAGTCTCTGTACTAACTCAAACCAGAACTAACTCTGTCTCTGTACTAACATAAACCAGAACTAACTCAGTCTCTGTACTAACTCAAACCAGAACTAACTCTGTCTCTGTACTAACCCAAACCAGAACTAACTCAGTCTCTGTACTAACCCAAACCAGAACTAACTCTGTCTCTGTACTAACTCAAACCAGAACTAACTGTCTCTGTACTAACCCAAACCAGAACTAACTCAGTCTCTCTACTAACACAAACCAGAACTAACTGTCTCTGTACTAACTCAAACCAGAACTAACTCAGTCTCTGTACTAACTCAAACCAGAACTAACTCTGTCTCTGTACTAACTCAAACCAGAACTAACTCTGTCTCTGTACTAACCCAAACCAGAACTAACTCTGTCTCTGTACTAACTAACTCAGTCTCTGTACTAACTCAAACCAGAAGTAACTCTGTCTCTGTACTAACATAAACCAGAACTAACTCAGTCTCTGTACTAACCTAAACCAGAACTAACTCAGTCTCTGTACTAACTAACTCAGTCTCTGTACTAACTCAAAACAGAACTAACTCTGTCTCTGTACTAACATAAACCAGAACTAACTCAGTCTCTGTACTAACTCAAACCAGAACTAACTCTGTCTCTGTACTAACCCAAACCAGAACTAACTCTGTCTCTGTACTAACCTAAACCAGAACTAACTCAGTCTCTGTACTAACTAACTCAGTCTCTGTACTAACTCAAACCAGAACTAACCTGTCCTCTGTACTAACATAAACCAAACTAACTCAGTCTCTGGTACTAACTCAAACCAGAACTAACTCTGTCTCTGTACTAACCCAAACCAGAACTAACTCAGTCTCTGTACTAACCCAAACCAGAACTAACTCTGTCTCTGTACTAACTCAAACCAGAACTAACTGTCTCTGTACTAACCCAAACCAGAACTAACTCAGTCTCTCTACTAACACAAACCAGAACTAACTGTCTCTGTACTAACTCAAACCAGAACTAACTCAGTCTCTGTACTAACACAAACCAGAACTAACTGTCTCTGTACTAACTCAAACCAGAACTAACTCAGTCTCTGTACTAACACAAACCAGAACTAACTGTCTCTGTACTAACTCAAACCAGAACTAACTCAGTCTCTGTACTAACCTAAACCAGAACTAACTCAGTCTCTGTATTAACCCAAACCAGAACTAACTCTGTCTCTGTACTAACCCAAACCAGAACTAACTGTCTCTGTACTAACTCAAACCAGAACTAACTCTGTCTCTGTACTAACCCAAACCAGAACTAACTGTCTCTGTACTAACTCAAACCAGAACTAACTCTGTCTCTGTACTAACCTAAACCAGAACTAACTCAGTCTCTGTACTAACTAACTCAGTCTCTGTACTAACTCAAACCAGAACTAACTCAGTCTCTGTACTAACCTAAACCAGAACTAACTCAGTCTCTGTACTAACTCAAACCAGAACTAACTCTGTCTCTGTACTAACCCAAACCAGAACTAACTCAGTCTCTGTACTAACCCAAACCAGAACTAACTCTGTCTCTGTACTAACTCAAACCAGAACTGTCTCTGTACTAACTCAAACCAGAACTAACTGTCTCTGTACTAACCCACACCAGAACTAACTCAGTCTCTGTACTAACACAAACCAGATCTAACTGTCTCTGTACTAACTCAAACCAGAACTAACTCAGTCTCTGTACTAACACAAACCAGAACTAACTGTCTCTGTACTAACTCAAACCAGAACTAACTCAGTCTCTGTACTAACCTAAACCAGAACTAACTCAGTCTCTGTATTAACCCAAACCAGAACTAACTCAGTCTCTGTACTAACCTAAACCAGAACTAACTCAGTCTCTGTATTAACCCAAACCAGAACTAACTCTGTCTCTGTACTAACTCAAACCAGAACTAACTCTGTCTCTGTACTAACCCAAACCAGAACTAACTGTCTCTGTACTAACTCAAACCAGAACTAACTCTGTCTCTGTACTAACCCAAACCAGAACTAACTGTCTCTGTACTAACTCAAACCAGAACTAACTCTGTCTCTGTACTAACCTAATCCAGAACTAACTCAGTCTCTGTACTAACTAACTCAGTCTCTGTACTAACTCAAACCAGAACTAACTCTGTCTCTGTACTAACCTAAACCAGAACTAACTCAGTCTCTGTACTAACTCAAACCAGAACTAACTCTGTCTCTGTACTAACCCAAACCAGAACTAACTCAGTCTCTGTACTAACCCAAACCAGAACTAACTCTGTCTCTGTACTAACTCAAACCAGAACTAACTGTCTCTGTACTAACCCAAACCAGAACTAACTGTCTCTGTACTAACCCAAACCAGAACTAACTGTCTCTGTACTAACTCAAACCAGAACTAACTCAGTCTCTGTACTAACACAAACCAGAACTAACTGTCTCTGTACTAACTCAAACCAGAACTAACTCAGTCTCTGTACTAACCTAAACCAGAACTAACTCAATCTCTGTATTAACCCAAACCAGAACTAACTCTGTCTCTGTACTAACTCAAACCAGAACTAACTCTGTCTCTGTACTAACCTAAACCAGAACTAACTCAGTCTCTGTATTAACCCAAACCAGAACTAACTCTGTCTCTGTATTAACTCAAACCAGAACTAACTCTGTCTCTGTACTAACCTAAACCAGAACTAACTCAGTCTCTGTATTAACCCAAACCAGAACTAACTCTGTCTCTGTACTAACTCAAACCAGAACTAACTCTGTCTCTGTACTAACCTAAACCAGAACTAACTCAGTCTCTGTATTAACTCAAACCAGAACTAACTCAGTCTCTGTAGTAACTCAAACCAAAACTAACTCAGTCTCTGTACTAACCTAAACCAGAACTAACTCTGTCTCTGTACTAACCCAAACCAAAACTAACTCAGTCTCTGTACTAACCCAAACCAGAACTAACTCTGTCTCTGTACTAACCCTAACCAGAACTAACTCAGTCTCTGTACTATCCCAAACCAGAACTAACTCTGTCTCTGTACTAACCCAAAACCAGAACTAACTCTGTCTCTGTACTAACCCAAACCAGAACTAACTCTGTCTCTGTATTAACCCAAACCAGAACTAACTCAGTCTCTGTACTAACCTAAACCAGAACTAACTCAGTCTCTGTACTAACCCAAACCAGGACTAACCAGAACTCGCTGTATCATCCACCTGATATAGCACCTGTTCAGCTTCTAAAGCTTCTTCCTCCAGTTGAGGGAGGTGTTTTTGCCTCTGACTCGCTCACAGTGGATAAAGTGTGTGATTTCATGTTTTCATGTTTTTAAACTCTGTAAAGCTGCTTCGTGACAACATCGCTGCAAAAAAGTGATACACAAATAAACTGAGCTGGACTTTCTAACAGAAGCTGAACTGAGCTCCACAGTTTAGAAGCAGAAGAGCTGAAAGAGTGTCTCCAGGTTCTCTGTATGTTACAGAAGATGTTTGTACAGAAGGTCAGTATCTGCAGATCTAAGATCAGCAGCTGGAACATAAACAGAGAGACGTTCTGTGTTGTAGCAGGTTCTAGATTATTTAGAGCTTTATAGACGAGTACAGAAGTTTAAACTCAGGTAGTCTAATACAGGTAGTCAGTGCAGCTCTTTAAACCAGGACTGATCTGAGATCTTGGACCAGTTGGATCATTACTGTAGCTTCTGATGTGCTTCATATTTAAACAGTAAGAAAATGAAGTATTCACAGCAGCAGTTCAACCTGAACATCAACATCTCAGGCAGATCTCGGGGGATGCTTTGCGGGGCCTCTGCAGGGTCCAGTGTGAGCTGGTTTTGTTCTGAGAGGGTTTTGAAGCACCTGTTTAGAAGATAACACTGAACCTGAACGTATCTTATTGACTGTATCTCGGTTTGTTCTTCTTTCTGCTCGTGTTGATGAAAGATCTGCAGTGAAGGAGGAGAACAAACACGGAGAGAGTGAGAGACGAGTAACTCTCAGCCTCTAAACCAGAACAGACAACAGAGCACATCATCATAGCAGACTCAGATCAGTCACTCACACTGATAATCAGAGTCAGCAGGGCTGTGACATGCCAGGGGGTGGAGCTTATTTGTAGCTCAAGGGTTACTAATGCTTAGACAAACAAAGCCTCTGTGATTTCATTGGCCATTTTTGGGTTTGAACTGTTTACATTGTGATACAGAGGCCTCACCTGTACTGAAACCTGTAAACCCTCCCAGCTAATGATAATAATCATTATATATATATATAATTAATAATATATTATATTATATATTATATTTTAAAAAGTGAGGTTAGTGTGGGGTGGGGGAGGGGTGTGTATGCGTGTGTGTGTATGTATGTATATGTGTGTATGTATCTATGTTTATGTGTGTATGTATATGTGTGTATTTATGTATATGTGTGTATGTATCTATGTGTATGTGTGTATATGTATATGTGTGTATATGTGTGTATTTGTGTATCTGTGTATGTATATGTATATGTGTGTATATGTGTGTATTTGTATATGTGTGTATGTATATGTGTGTATGTGTGTGTATGTATATGTATATGTGTGTAATGTGTGTATATGTGTGTATTTGTGTGTGTGTGTATGTATATGTATATGTGTGTATATGTGTGTATTTGTATGTGTGTGTATGTATATGTATATGTGTGTATGTGTGTGTATGTATATGTATATGTGTGTATGTATGTATATGTGTGTATGTATCTATGTGTATGTGTGTATATGTATATGTGTGTATTTGTATGTGTATGTGTGTATATGTATATGTGTGTATATGTATATGTGTGTATTTGTATGTGTGTGTATGTATATGTATATGTGTGTGTATATGTATGTGTGTGTATATGTATGTGTGTGTATATGTATGTGTGTATATGTATGTATATGTGTGTGTATGTATGTGTGTGTATGTATCTATGTGTATGTGTGTGTATGTATCTATGTGTATGTGTGTATATGTATGTGTGTGTATATGTATATGTATGTATGTGTGTATGTATATGTGTGTATATGTGTGTATATGTGTGTATATGTATATTTGTGTATATGTATGTGTGTATGTATCTATGTGTATGTGTGTGTATTTGTATGTGTGTGTATGTGTATATGTATGTGTGTGTATATGTGTGTATATGTATGTGTGTGTATATGTATATGTGTGTATATGTGTGTATATGTATATGTGTGTATATGTATGTATATGTGTGTATATGTATATGTGTTTATATGTATATGTATGTATGTATCTATGTGTATGTGTGTGTATATGTGTGTATATGTATGTGTGTGTATATGTATGTATGTGTGTATATGTGTGTATATGTATGTGTGTGTATCTATGTGTATGTGTGTGTATATGTATATGTGTGTATATGTATATGTGTGTATATGTGTGTATATGTATATGTGTTTATATGTATATGTATGTATGTATCTATGTGTATGTGTGTGTATATGTGTGTATATGTATGTGTGTGTATATGTATGTATGTGTGTATATGTGTGTATATGTATGTGTGTGTATCTATGTGTATGTGTGTGTATATGTATATGTGTGTATATGTATATGTGTGTATATGTATGTGTGTGTATCTATGTGTATGTGTGTGTATATGTATATGTTTGTATATGTATGTGTGTGTATCTATGTGTATGTGTGTGTATATGTATATGTGTGTATATGTATGTGTGTGTATCTATGTGTATGTGTGTGTATATGTTTATGTGTGTATATGTATATGTGTGTATATGTGTGTATATGTATATGTGTGCATATGTGTGTATATGTATGTGTTTATATGTATATGCATGTTTGTATCTATGTGTATGTGTGTGTATATATGTGTATATGTATGAATATGTGTGTATATGTATGTGTGTGTATCTATGTGTATGTGTGTGTATATGTATATGTGTTTATATGTACATGTATGAATGTATCTATGTGTATGTGTGTGTATATGTGTGTATATGTATGTGTGTGTATATGTATGTATATGTGTGTATGTGTGTATATGTATGTGTGTGTATTTATGTGTATGTGTGTATATGTGTGTGTGTGTATATGTATGTATATGTGTGTATATGTGTGTATATGTGTGTATATGTGTGTATATGTGTGTGTGTGTATCTATGTGTATATGTGTGTATATGTGTGTATATGTATATGTGTGTATATGTGTGTATATGTGTGTATATGTATATGTGTGTATGTGTATGTGTGTATATGTATATGTGTGTATGTGTATGTGTGTATATGTATATGTGTGTATATGTATATGTGTGTATATGTATGTATGTATGTGTGTGTATGTGTGTATGTATGTGTGTATATGTGTGTATATGTATATGTGTGTGTATGTATGTGTGTGTATATGTATGTATGTTTGTGTATGTGTGTATATGTATATGTGTGTATATGTACATGTGTATATGTGTGTATATGTGTGTATATGTATATGTGTATGTATCTATGTGTATGTGTGTATTTGTGTGTGTATATGTATATGTGTGTATGTGTGTGTATATGTGTGTATATGTATATGTGTGTATATGTTTGTGTGTGTATCTATGTGTATGTGTGTGTGTATGTATATGTATGTATGTGTGTATGTATGTATATGTGTGTATATGTGTGTATATGTATATGTGTGTATATGTATATGTGTGTATATGTATATGTGTGTATGTATCTATGTGTATGTGTGTATTTGTATGTATGTATATGTATATGTGTATATGTGTGTATATGTTTGTGTGTGTATCTATGTTTATATGTGTGTGTATATGTGTATATGTGTGTATATGTTTGTGTGTGTATCTATGTTTATATGTGTGTATATGTATATGTGTGTATATGTATATGTGTGTATGTATCTATGTGTATGTGTGTATTTGTATGTATGTATATGTATATGTGTATATGTGTGTATATGTTTGTGTGTGTATCTATGTTTATATGTGTGTGTATGTGTGTGTATGTATCTATGTTTATATGTGTGTGTATATGTTTGTGTGTGTATCTATGTTTATATGTGTGTGTATGTGTGTGTATGTATCTATGTTTATATGTGTGTGTATGTATAGAAAAGTGTGACTGTCTGTGTTGATCCTCTCAGAGCTGCTCTTAGCTGATATCTGTGGATCAATAATCTTAATGCTATTAATAATGTGCTTGAGCGGCTCTGCTCGACTGCTGGGGCCAGAGTGTCTGAGTTTCTGAGCGGTCACTGTCGGCCATCAGCCAACAGCTTCATTCACCACTGCCTCGTATACGCGGTCTAACACCCACTGATTTAAATATCAGAGCGAAGATCAGATATTAATACCATCTCTTCATCACCATCATCATCATCACTGCTCGTCCTCTGACAGTGACTAGCATATTTATTCTTGTAGTGATTCAGTGCATTTTTATCAGAACACAAATAATAAACTTTAACACAAAACACTGAACTGGGGTCTCTCAGCTCTGCTTCAGCAACACAGGTGGGTTCATCAGAACAACGGGTGGGTTTATCAGCAGCACTGATGGGTTTTTCACACCAGAGGAGGGTCTTTCAGGACCACAGGTGAGTTTTCAGCACCACAGGTGAGTTTTCAGGACCCCAGTGAGGCACATCCAGGGGAAAACATTACTGCTGGGTCTGTTTCCTGTGGTTCCAGCAGGACGAGGCTGGTGAGAGTGTCTGAGCAGTAACGCTGAGTGTGAAGTGCTGACGTGGAACTGAATGATGAATGGTTTTCAGGGGTGTCTGGATTCAGCA
>CM038707.1:744456-749456 GCA_021613375.1 Megaleporinus macrocephalus | reverse complement strand
CCAGCCTCTCCACCCAATCCACCCTCTCCAGCCTCTCCACCCACTCCACCCTCTCCACCCACTCCACCCACTCCACCCTCTCCAGCCACTCCAGCCTCTCCACCCACTCCAGCCTCTCCAGCCTCTCCACCCACTCCACCCTCTCCACCCACTCCACCCACTCCACCCTCTCCAGCCACTCCAGCCTCTCCACCCACTCCACCCTCTCCAGCCACTCCAGCCTCTCCACCCACTCCAGCCTCTCCAGCAGGACCTCAGAGACACATCTAACTATCATCTACTAACAAAGCATCTACACCCACCCACCCACCCCCACACACACACTAGCATGTGTGTATGTGGGTGTTTCACTGCCTGCTAGTGTGTGTGTTCACTAGTGTGTGTATGTGTTTGTTTGTGTGTATGTGTGTGTATGTGTTTGTTTGTGTGTATGTGTGTGAGTATGTGGGTGTTTCACTGCCCCCAGAGTGTGTGTTTACTAGTGTGTGGGTAATATGTGGCATTATTATTATTATTATTATTATTATTATTATTAGTAGTAGTAGTAGTAGTAGTAGTAGTAAAAGAGTGATATATTTATATAAACTGTGGGGACAGGTGAGTACAGTCTCCTCCTGCAGGTGTACCAGTAAGGCAGGTGTATACAGCAAATCAGTGTGTGTTTAAAATTCAGTGTGAGGTGATTAGTGAGAGAGAACTACCTAGTGACATCACTGTGATAGTAATAGTGACAGTGATAGTGATGGTGATGGTAATAGTGATAGTGATAGTGATGGTGATAGTGATAGTGATAGTGACAGTGATAGTGATAGTGACAGTGACAGTGACAGTGATAGTGATAGTGATGGTGACATCACTCCACCGCCTTCTTCCTCTCTTTCTTTCTCAGTCCTAATATCTACACCCCCACCTCCTTCTTCATTCCTCCACCTTCTTCATTCCTCCACCTCCTTCTTCCTTCCTCCACCTCCTTCTTCCTTCCTCCACCGCCTTCTTCCTCTCTTTCTTTCTCAGTCCTAATATCTACACCCCCACCTCCTTCTTCATTCCTCCACCTCCTTCTTTATTTCTCCACCTCATTCCTCCACTTCCTTCTTCCTTCCTTCACCTCCTTCTTCATTCCTCCACCTCCTTCTTTATTCCTCCACCTCCTTCTTCATTCCTCCACCTCCTTCTTCCTTCCTCCACCTCCTTCTTCCTCTCTTTCTTTCTCAGTCCTAATATCTACACCCCCACCTCTTTCTTCATTCCACCACCTCCTTCTTCATTCCTCCACCTCCTTCTTCATTCCTCCACCTCCTTCTTCCTTCCTCCACCGCCTTCTTCCTCTCTTTCTTTCTCAGTCCTAATATCTACACCCCCACCTCCTTCTTCCTTCCTTCACCTCCTTCTTCATTCCTCCACCTCCTTCTTCATTCCTCCACCGCCTTCTTCCTTCCTCCACCGCCTTCTTCCTCTCTTTCTCTCTCAGTCCTAATATCTACACCCCCACCTCCTTCTTCATTCCTCCACCTCCTTCTTCCTTCCTCCACCGCCTTCTTCCTCTCTTTCTTTCTCAGTCCTAATATCTACACCCCCACCTCCTTCTTCACTCCTTTACCTCCTTCCTCATTCCTCCACCTCCTTCTTCCTCCCTCCACCGCCTTCTTCCTCTCTTTCTTTCTCAGTCCTAATATCTACACCCCCACCTCCTTCTTCATTCCTCCACCTCCTTCTTCATTCCTCCACCGCCTTCTTCCTTCCTCCACCGCCTTCTTCCTCTCTTTCTCTCTCAGTCCTAATATCTACACCCCCACCTCCTTCTTCATCCCTCCACCTCCTTCTTTATTCCTCCACCTCCTTCGTCCTTCCTCCACCTCCTTCTTCCTCTCTTTCTCTCTCAGTCCTAATATCTACTCCCCCACCTCCTTCTTCATTCCTCCACCTCCTTCTTCCTTCCTTCACCTCCTTCTTCCTTCCTCCACGTCCTTCTTCCTTCCTCCACTGCCTTCTTCATTCCTCCACCCCCTTCTTCCTCTCTTTCTCTTTCAGTCCTAATATCTACACCCCCACCTCCTTCTTCCTTCCTTCACCTCCTTCTTCCTTCCTCCACTGCCTTCTTCCTTCCTCCACCGCCTTCTTCCTCTCTTTCTCTCTCAGTCCTAATATCTACACCCCCACCTCCTTCTTCATTCCTCCACCTCCTTCTTTTTTCCTCCACCTCCTTCTTCCTACCTCCACCTCCTCCTTCCTCCAGTCCTAATATCTACACCCCCACCTCCTTCTTCCTTCCTTCACCTCCTTCTTCATTCCTCCACCTCCTTCTTCATTCCTCCACCGCCTTCTTCTTCCTCCACCCCTTCTTCCTCTCTTTCTTTTCAGTCCTAATATCTACACCCCACCCCCACCTCCTTCTTCATTCCTCCACCTCCTTCTTCATTCCTCCACCTCCTTCTTACTCTCTTTCTCCCTCAGTCCTAATATCTACACCCCCACCTCCTTCTTCATTCCTTCACCTCCTTCCTCATTCCTCCACCTGCTTCTTCATTCCTCCACCTCCTTCTTTATTCCTTCACCTCCTTCTTCCTTCCTCCACCTCCCTCTTCATTCCTCCACCTCCTTCTTCCTGTCCTTTCCTTCCTTCTTTCTTCCTCTATTTCTCTCTTGCTTTCTCTCTCTTTCTTCTACTCTTTATCTCTCTTTCTCTCTTTCTTTCTGTTTCTCCTGCACACACACACACACCCCGTCTTTTGATGTGTCGTGTATCGAACCCGTGCACACGGCCTTGTTAGAGATTGTGTACTGATACGCATGTCATCAAAATAATTAAAGGCCTCGTCATCAAAGTGATGGAATTCCAGCATCACTTCCCTCCTGGACCGTAAAGTGATCTGATCAGGAGGACGGACTGATGCTAACTCATTGGTATTATTCTCACATTAACAGACTCCTGATTCCTTGTAAAGGAGGTGCTTTGAAGTCATTCTTTGAGGTTAAACATCAAAGGGAGTGAGAGAATAGTGAGAGAAGGTGGGGTGTGACAGAGAGCTTTTTCTGAAAGAAGAAATGGATAAAGAACCTCTGCAGAGTGAACTGGAGATGCCCTTCTGTAGTGAACAGTATCATACAGTAAGTTTTGAGGTGTGGAGCATCACCTTCACCGCAGCTCCTCCTCCCTCTGAGCCGAGACTGAACCGGAACGCTGCTGATAAACTCCCGCGGGATAACGGAGCTGCCGACCCCTGACGGGCAAACCTTCCAACTCCTGTTTCTCCTCAGGCCGTTAACACGCTACTAAATAAAAGCAGCCTATAGGGATTTCTCTTACATACAGAAAACTGGGGGTCCGAGCGCAGCCCGTCATAAATAACACACTGGAGACCCCCAGACCCCCAGACCCCCAGATCAACAATCACAGACCTTCTCACAGCGGATTCCTTGTGGATTCAGACTAAACTGTGGGTTAAAAATGGACTCAGTCTCTGCTGAGTCCCTACCGAGTCTCTACTGAGTCTCTACCAAGTCTCTACTGAGTTTCCACTGAATCTCCAATGAGTTTCGACTGAGTCTCTACTGAGCCTCTACTGACCCTTCACTGAGTCTCTACTGAGCCTGTATTGAGCCTCTACTAAGTCTCTACTGAATCTCCACTGAGTCTCTACGGAGTCTCTACTGAGCCTCTACCGAGTCTCTGCTCAGTCTCTACTCAGTCCCTGCTGAGTCTCTACTAAGTCTCTACTGAATCTCCACAGAGTCTCTACCGAGTCTCTGCTGACCTTTTACTGAGTCTCTACAGAGTCTCTACTGTGTCTCTACTGAACTTCTACTGAATTTCAACCTCAAGGTTTATCAAGAAGATCCACAAAGAACCAGTGGTGCTAACGTTAGCTAGATTAGCTAGTTAGCTAACATTAGAGTCCAGCAGTACTGAGTTTAGTGTTTCTTCTTTGGTGTAAGATTATGATCACCGTATCTCCTGCAGCTTCCTCTCCTCTCAGAAGGAACGTTCTAGAATCAGTACTGAGGAGTTTGTGAGTCTGGGTCTGAGTGTCTTGTTTAAGGAGCAGATGATCCAGTAAGAGTAAAGTGGACGTGACTGTAGAGACATTGTGGTTCTCTGGTTCTCTGACTAAGAGGTGAAACTGGACACTGGTGATGGAGCGTCCACCTTCAGGAAAAAGCTCTTAACTGCCCCGTAATGGTTTATCGTATCTCACTATGAGCAGAAAGAGGGCCTCAGGAACCCCCCCCCCCCCCCCCTTTCAGGGCTCAGCACAGAAACCAGGCCTGATCATATCTGTCTAGGTTCCTAGGTTCTGATATTAGATATTAGAATTAATATTTCATTTTTTCCATTTCTCTCTTTTCACCCATGAAGGCGTTCGCGCTTCTCTTCTGTCGCTGCTCGGATGGAGTTGAGTGTTTTTGTCATGCTCTGCAGTCTGGGTGGGATTGGACCCTGTGGTCTAATCAACACGCTCCTCGATGCTCATCAGTGACGCGTTCCTCTGTTTTCTTCTTTAATTATGATAATATATTCTAATAAAGTATCTGATAATTAATGGAACGTTGGCTTTTATCTTTTTCTCTCATGGAATAAATCATCCAACATCAGAATCTGAACTTACTAATGCTAATGTGGCTAAGTGCCATCAAATCCTTACAGCAATTTTCTAGTATCTGGTATATAGAGGCTGTTATGGTAGTCTATGTGTATGGTAGCCTATGTGTATGGTAGCCTATGTGTATGGTAGCCTATGTGAATGGTAGTCTATGTGTATGGTAGTCTATGTGTATGGTAGTCTATGTGTATGGTAGCCTATGTGAATGGTAGTCTATGTGTATGGTAGCCTATGTGAATGGTAGTCTATGTGTATGGTAGTCTATGTGTATGGTAGTCTATGTGTATGGTCTATGTGTATGGTAGTTTATGTGTATGGTAGACTATGTGTATGGTCTATGTGTTTGGTAGTTTATGTGTATGGTAGTCTATTTGTATGGTCTATGTGTATGGTAGTCTA
>CM038707.1:701956-739456 GCA_021613375.1 Megaleporinus macrocephalus | reverse complement strand
GATGTTTGTGGTGATGTTTGTGGTGATGTTTGTGGTGGTGTTTGTAGTGATGTTTGTAGTGATGTTTGTGGTGGTGTTTGTGGTGGTGTTTGTAGTGATGTTTGTAGTGATGTTTGTGGTGATGTTTGTGGTGGTGTTTGTGTTCTGGTGTTTGTAGTGATGTTTGTGGTGATGTTTGTGGTGGTGTTTGTGTTCTAGTGTTTGTGGTGGTGTTTGTGGTGATGTTTGTGTTCTGGTGTTTGTGGTGATGTTTGTAGTGATGTTTGTGGTGATGTTTGTAGTGGTGTTTGTGGTGATGTTTGTGGTGGTGTTTGTGGTGGTGTTTGTGGTGATGTTTGTGGTGATGTTTGTAGTGGTGTTTGTGGGGATGTTTGAGGACATGTTTGTGGTCATGTTTGTGGTGATGTTTGTGGTAGTGTTTGTAGTGATGTTTGTGGTGATGTTTGTGGTGGTGTTCGTAGTGATGTTTGTGGTGATGTTTGTGGTGATGTTTGTGGTGATGTTTGTGTTCTGGTGTTTGTGGTGGTGTTTGTAGTGATGTTTGTGGTAGTGTTTGTAGTGATGTTTGTGTTCTGGTGTTTGTGGTGATGTTTGTGGTGGTGTTTGTAGTGGGTGTTTGTGGTGATGTTTGTGGTGAATGTTTGTAGTGTATGTTTGTAGTGATGTTTGTGGTGATGTTTGTGGTGGTGTTTGTGGTGGTGTTTGTGGTGGTGTTTGTAGTGATGTTTGTAGTGGTGTTTGTGGTGGTGTTTGTGGTGTGTGTGGTGATGTTTGTGGTGATTTTTGTAGTGGTGTTTGTGGTGGTGTTGTTGGTGGGTGTGTGGTGATGTTTGTGGTGATGTTTGTGGTGATGTTTGTGGTGGTGTTTGAAGTGATGTTTGTGGTGGTGTTTGGTGGTGTGTGTGGTGATGTTTGTGGTGATGTTTGTGGTGATGTTTGTAGTGGTGTTTGAAGTGATGTTTGTGTTGATGTATGTAGTGGTGTTGTGGTGATGTTTGTGGTGATGTTTGTGGTGATGTTTGTGGTGGTGTTTGTGTTGGTGTTTGTGGTGATGTTTGTGGTGGTGTTTGTGGTGATGTTTGTAGTGATGTTTGTGGTGATGTTTGTGGTGGTGTTTGTGGTGGTGTTTGTGGTGATGTTTGTAGTGGTGTTTGTGGTGGTGTTTGTGGTGGTGTTTGTGGTGATGTTTGTAGTGGTGTTTGTGGTGGTGTTTGAAGTGATGTTTGTAGTGGTGTTTGTAGTGGTGTTTGTGGTGATGTTTGTGGTGATGTTTGTAGTGGTGTTTGAAGTGATGTTTGTGTTGATGTATGTAGTGGTGTTTGTGGTGATGTTTGTAGTGGTGTTTGTGGTGATGTTTGAGGACATGTTTGTGGTGATGTTTGTAGTGGTGTTTGTGGTGGTGTTTGTGGTGGTGTTTGTGGTGATGTTTGTAGTGGTGTTTGTGGTGGTGTTTGAAGTGATGTTTGTAGTGGTGTTTGTAGTGGTGTTTGTGGTGATGTTTGTGGTGATGTTTGTAGTGGTGTTTGAAGTGATGTTTGTGTTGATGTATGTAGTGGTGTTTGTGGTGATGTTTGTAGTGGTGTTTGTGGGGATGTTTGAGGACATGTTTGTGGTCATGTTTGTGGTGATGTTTGTGGTAGTGTTTGTAGTGATGTTTGTGGTGATGTTTGTGGTGGTGTTCGTAGTGATGTTTGTGGTGATGTTTGTGGTGATGTTTGTGTTCTGGTGTTTGTGGTGGTGTTTGTAGTGATGTTTGTGGTAGTGTTTGTAGTGATGTTTGTGTTCTGGTGTTTGTGGTGATGTTTGTGGTGGTGTTTGTAGTGGTGTTTGTGGTGATGTTTGTGGTGATGTTTGTAGTGATGTTTGTAGTGATGTTTGTGGTGATGTTTGTGGTGGTGTTTGTGGTGGTGTTTGTGGTGGTGTTTGTAGTGATGTTTGTAGTGGTGTTTGTGGTGGTGTTTGTGGTGTGTGTGGTGATGTTTGTGGTGATTTTTGTGGTGGTGTTTGTGGTGGTGTTTGTGGTGTGTGTGGTGATGTTTGTGGTGATGTTTGTGGTGATGTTTGTGGTGGTGTTTGAAGTGATGTTTGTGGTGGTGTTTGTGGTGTGTGTGGTGATGTTTGTGGTGATGTTTGTGGTGATGTTTGTAGTGGTGTTTGAAGTGATGTTTGTGTTGATGTATGTAGTGGTGTTTGTGGTGATGTTTGTGGTGATGTTTGTGGTGATGTTTGTGGTGGTGTTTGTGTTGGTGTTTGTGGTGATGTTTGTGGTGGTGTTTGTGGTGATGTTTGTAGTGATGTTTGTGGTGATGTTTGTGGTGGTGTTTGTGGTGGTGTTTGTGGTGATGTTTGTAGTGGTGTTTGTGGTGGTGTTTGTGGTGGTGTTTGTGGTGATGTTTGTAGTGGTGTTTGTGGTGGTGTTTGAAGTGATGTTTGTAGTGGTGTTTGTAGTGGTGTTTTGTGGTGATGTTTGTGGTGATGTTTGTAGTGGTGTTTGAAGTGATGTTTGTGTTGATGTATGTAGTGGTGTTTGTGGTGATGTTTGTAGTGGTGTTTGTGGTGATGTTTGTGGTGATGTTTGTAGTGGTGTTTGAAGTGATGTTTGTAGTGGTGTTTGAAGTGATGTTTGTGTTGATGTATGTAGTGGTGTTTGTGGTGATGTTTGTAGTGGTGTTTGTGGTGGTGTTTGTGGTGATGTTTGTAGTGGTGTTTGTGGTGATGTTTGTAGTGGTGTTTGTGGTGGTGTTTGTGGTGATGTTTGTAGTGGTGTTTGAAGTGATGTTTGTAGTGGTGTTTGAAGTGATGTTTGTGTTGATGTATGTAGTGGTGTTTGTGGTGATGTTTGTAGTGGTGTTTGTGGTGGTGTTTGTGGTGATGTTTGTAGTGGTGTTTGAAGTGATGTTTGTAGTGGTGTTTGTAGTGGTGTTTGAGGTGGTGTTTGTGGTGATGTTTGTGTTCTGGTGTTTACGTGTTTGTTTATGTTTTTGGGGGGATGCTGGGTGGGAAGGGTTTCACTGCTCGTCACTGTGATGGTGATTATATTCTATTTTTGTTGCTGTGTTGATGGAAACTGCTCAATATTGCATGTGACCCTGCGCTCCTCATAGCTCCCACGCTTCATCCAGAGTGAAAATAATTTATAAACTAGTGCTCGCACGAGGACCTCACTCCCACTACACTATTAATCACACACACATCAGGAACTTCTTTAATCACACACTGAACACACACTCTCTCTCTCTGTGTGTATAGTGGGTGCAGTGTTATTACTGAGTGTAAGTGTGTAGCAGTGGTGCAGGGTGTGGGGGGTGTGCGGGGCGTGCGGGGTGTGCGGGGTGTGCTCTCTCCCAGCGGGCGGTGGGTGGGGGGGGGGGTTCTGTAGCCTGGTAACGGACTGTAACTCTGCTAGTGTTGTGTTCTGACAGCGCCGCTGAAGAACGCCTGGGTTCAGATCCTCAGACTCCTGCTTAACAACTTTGACACAGTCGCTATGAAAGAGTCCCGGCGTGTAACGTCCCATCACAGAGCAGGAAATAAATTAGAGAACTTAATGTGATTTTTGCTTCAGCAGATTAGAAACGTCTTTCATGCTCACGCTCCTATATTAGCTCGCGGCTAAGCTCGCACAGCCCTGCCTTTGTACTTAACCTCATAACGTCAGGAGGCACAAACTCATTTCTCAGCTCTCCTTTATTCCGGAGGAGGATTTCTCACTCGGGCCAGAGAGTGTCCAGATGGGGCCGGCGCGGCGTGCGGATGGGACGGGATGTAATTCAGTTGTTGTTTATGTGTTTGTTTGCACTGAGAGATGTTTTTTAACTGAGAGTCATCAGCTTTTTAAACTTTCATGATCAGAAGTGAATGTATACGGAGTAAACACCAGTATGTGAGCTGTGGGCTAGAAGTCTGAACCTGAAAATCAACAACAGAATTTGTTGTTTGTTTGCTGCAGGACAATAATTAGACCTTCTGAAACTCAGTAACAGCTTTTCCTGAACACACGACACAGTTTCTGACATAACTGAAATGAGAAGAGACTGTAACAGTGATAATCAAACATATCAACCACTGCAGCAATCATCCAATCAAAAGAGTTTACACCAATCAGTCATAACATTAACTCCACCTACCTGTATCTCCACCCACTGACCACTGTATCAGCTCCACTGACCATACAGGAGCTCCACTCACTGTCCACTGTATCAGCTCCACTGACCATACAGGAGCTCCACTCACTGTCCACTGTATCAGCTCCACTGACCATACAGGAGCTCCACTCACTGTCCACTGTATCAGCTCCACTGACCATACAGGAGCTCCACTCACTGTCCACTGTATCAGCTCCACTGACATACAGGACCTCTACTCACTGTCCACTGTATCAGCTCCACTGACCATACAGGACCTCCACTCACTGTCCACTGTATCAGCTCCACTGACCATACAGGACCTCCACTCACTGTCCACTGTATCAGCTCCACTGACCATACAGGACCTCCACTCACTGTCCACTGTATCAGCTCCACTGACCATACAGGACCTCCACTCACTGTCCACTGTATCAGCTCCACTGACCATACAGGAGCTCCACTCACTGACTGTAGTTCATCTGATTCTCTGTATATGTTCTTTAATGATCAGGACCCCCACAGAGCAGATACTATTAGGGAGGTGGTGATTCTTAGCACTGCAGTGACACTGATGTGGTGGTGGTGTGTTAGTTAGTGTGTGTTGTGCTGGTGTGAGTGGATCAGACTCAGCAGTGCTGCTGCTGGAGTGTTTAAACACCTCAGTGTCTCTGCTGGACTGAGAATCGTCCACCAACCAAAACTATCCGGACAGCAGTGTCCTGTGGGCGGCGTCCTGTGTCCACTGATGAAGAACTAGAGGAACACAAACTGTGCAGCAGCAGATGAGCTACTGTCTCTGACTTTACATCTACAAGGTGGACCAGCAAGTAGTAGGAGTGTCTAATAGAGTGGACAGTGAGTGGACACAGTGTTTAAACACTCCAGCAGTACTGCTGTGTCTGATCCACTCACACCAGCACAACACACTACCTAACACACCACCACCACGTCAGTGTGACTGCAGTGCTGAGAATGACCCACCTCCCTAATAGTATCTGTTTATATTTCTAAACAGTTCTGGTTCAGTATGCTAAGTCTCAGGTAGAGTGGCTCCATCCCTGCTCGGTCCCCGGGGCCGCTGGACTGTGTGCTGGGTCTATCGGAGGCCAGTTAGAGAGAGTGAGAGTGGAGTACAGTACGATCCTCTGTGTCAACAAGCAGTGTCTGATCTCGCTGTGCGTCTGATGACCTCTGAGCTGAAGAGCTCACCGGGGAACGCTTCAATCGCCTGCACTCTCTTCACACTCAGTACAACAGGGATTAGGCAGCTGAATCAATTAAGGATGAAGAGAGAGAGAGAGGGATCAGTGGGTTGAGAGGTGGATCAAGGAGAGTTAAGTGGCCTGTATGAGCGCAGCTGGCTGCCTGCGTCTCCTCCGTGAGGAGGAGTAACACTGCAGATCAGGCGATGATGTCTGTTCGGGGAGAGTGGATGTGAGAGGCTGTGTTTCAGTGGAGGGGATTCTCGGCTGAGGAGGAATGTTATTGGAGGAGCGCGGCGTTAGCAGCAGGGCTGGAGAGAGACTGGTTATACACCTCCTCCCTAAAAACATTCAAATAATAATTATCTGATCTCCATCACCAGATGTTTGAATACTTTATTATTTTACTCCCATCACAATTATCACATCACCACTATCACATCACCACTATCACAACACAATTATCACATCACAATGATCACATCACCACTATCACATCACCACCAACACATCGCAATGATTACATCACCACTATCGCATCACCACTATCACATTACAATAATCACATCACAATTATCACATCACCACTATCACATCACCACTATCACAACACAATTATCACAGCACCACTATCACATCACCACTATAACATCACAATGATCACATCACCACTATCACATCACTACTATCACATCACCACCACCACATCGCAATGATTACATCACCACTATCGCATCACCACTATCACATTACAATAATCACATCATGACAGCATGTCCTGAAGAAAAGGGGCTATAAGGTTGTTTATCTTTGATCTTTAGTGTGTTGTAGATTTTTGGGCTTGTAATCTGAAATTTTCAAAGAGACACCTTTAATCTACTGTGTCTTTGATGTCCAGATCAAAGAGAGTAGCTAGTACAGGTAACGTTAGATAGTAGCAGCTCCAAGTAGCTAGCATAGCTAAATAGAAGTAAGTGGGCGGAGCTTATTTACACCGAGGCTCATTTTATTCGGTCTATGTTGCTTCTGTATAATCATCAAGGCTTTTCACAGTAAACCAGCCAATCAGAGCACAGCTCATTTACATACACTCATCAGTCGACACACCCAACATAACATTAACATTCTGACCAGCAGCTTCATGAGGAGCCACATGAGCTGCTTCTCTAACAGGACTGAAGAAGATAGTGTAGATGCTGAGATCTTGTTCTGATAAACAGGTTTGGGGGTTTTATAACTTATACAAATATACATTTGTATTTGCATAATATAGGAGATTGATAGGAGATTAATAGGAGATTAAAATGAGATTAATAGGAGATTAAAATGAGATTAATAGGAGATTAATAGGAGATTGATAGGAAATTGATAGGAGATTAATAGGAAATTGATAGGAGATTAATAGGAGATTGATAGGAGATTAATAAGAGATTAAAATGAGATTAATAGGAGATTAATAGGAGATTGATAGGAAATTGATAGGAGATTAATAGGAGATTAAAATGAGATTAATAGGAGATTGATAGGAGATTGATAGGAGATTAATAAGAGATTGATAGGAGATTGATAGGAGATTAAAATGAGATTAATAGGAGATTAATAGGAGATTAATAGGAGATTAATAGGAGATTAATAAGAGATTGATAGGAGATTAATAGGAGATTGATAGGAGATTGATAGGAGATTAAAATGAGATTAATAGGAGATTAATAGGAGATTAATAGGAGATTAATAAGAGATTGATAGGAGATTAATAGGAGATTGATAGGAGATTGATAGGAGATTAAAATGAGATTAATAGGAGATTGATAGGAGATTGATAGGAGATTAATAAGAGATTGATAGGAGATTAATAAGAGATTGATAGGAGATTAATAAGAGATTAAAATGAGATTAATAGGAGATTAATAGGAGATTAATAGGAGATTGATAGGAGATTGATGGGAGATTAATAAGAGATTGATAGGAGATTAATAGGAGATTAAAATGAGATTAATAGGAGATTAATAAGAGATTGATAGGAGATTAATAGGAGATTAAAATGAGATTAATAGGAGATTGATAGGAGATTAAAATGAGATTAATAGGAGATTGATAGGAGATTGATAGGAGATTGATAGGAGATTAATAAGAGATTGATAGGAGATTAATAGGAGATTAAGATGAGATTAATAGGAGATTAATAGGAGATTGATAGGAAATTGATAGGAGATTAATAGGAGATTAAAATGAGATTAATAGGAGATTGATAGGAGATTGATAGGAGATTAATAAGAGATTGATAGGAGATTGATAGGAGATTAAAATGAGATTAATAGGAGATTAATAGGAGATTAATAGGAGATTAATAGGAGATTAATAAGAGATTGATAGGAGATTAATAGGAGATTGATAGGAGATTGATAGGAGATTAATAAGAGATTGATAGGAGATTAATAAGAGATTGATAGGAGATTAATAGGAGATTAAAATGAGATTAATAGGAGATTAATAGGAGATTAATAGGAGATTGATAGGAGATTAATAAGAGATTGATAGGAGATTGATAGGAGATTAAAATGAGATTAATAGGAGATTGATAGGAGATTGATAGGAGATTAATAAGAGATTGATAGGAGATTAATAGGAGATTGATAGGAGATTAATAAGAGATTAATAGGAGATTAATGTTTGCTATAATCTGATTAAGTATAAATAGTTCATATGTGTGTATGTGGTCTTTGGAAGGTCTTTGAGTCTTGGTAACTGTGTTGTGATCTCTCAGCTTGGTCTGATCTTCTGATTGGTCCTCTGGCTGAAGATCTGCTGAACATTAGCAGCTGCTGAGCTGTTTTCAGTTTTGTGCTGACGCGTCATTCGTCACTTAAATGAGTGATAATCTGTATTCGGGGCCGAGTCGCTGCCGCCGCCGCCTTCAGCTCCGTAACACAGACATGTGAGCCCGAGTCTGAGACACACAGCAGAATACGAATGAGAAACATGATGAGGTGAATCTCCTGTATGATGAAGTCCCCCCACCGCCCACTCCATCCCTCCCCTCACCCCCCCATCCCTCCCCCCACCGCCCACTCCATCCCTCCCCTCACCCCCCATCCCTCCCCTCATCCCCCATCCCTCCCCTCACCCCCCCAGGGTGTTTCTTTATCCCTGGTTTAAAGGGCTCATATCACGTCCTCTCGTTCTGTTTTAAATTCCTGTTGTTGTGATGTTTATCTCTCCGGTTCCTGCTGGAGGTACGATAAAGAACTTCCGCCTGCTCTGGTTTTTAAGTGAGGCTCAGTCCCAGCCAGCCAATCAGAACGAGGTCATTTACATACAGTGATACAGAAGCAGCACAGTAACAGAAACAGCCTGAGCGCGTTCAGAGAAGGTGAAGATGCTTCAGGACAGTGTTAGTGTTAGACTCACTCACACGTCAGACGTGAACCTGAGAGGAACAGGACGCAGCGTATGAGCGCGGGGGGTCTTTAAATGCAGGGTCTCGTGTTTCTGATGTGCATATTGTGATATGACGATATGAATTATGCTATGTTTTTAGGTGAACTCGGAGCGGGGGGACGTCGGTCTGAGCTGTTTTGTTGCAGAGGTCGTGGTTAAAGGGTCCGGAGCAGCTGAAGAGTCTGAAGGCATCATCCTGAAAATCATTAGAACAGCGCCCCCCCAACCCCCCCCACCCACCCGACCCCACCTCAGCCTCACTTCCCCACACAAAGCCACTCGCTAATTCCAAAGGGCAGCTACAGCGAGCTACACGTCCAGCAGGCCGTCATTCCGATCAGCAGTTTGTCCTCTAGTCCTGCATCATTGTCAAGTCTGATTTATGCTCCACTTCCATTCATCTGTTCTACAGAGACTTATTTCCTACACACGCGTACCGAGACATATTGGAGCGTATTGGAGTGTCCAATACCGAGACATGGAGCGTCCAATACCGAGACATGGAGCGTCCAATACTGAGACATGGAGCGTCCAATACCGAGACATGGAGCTACTAATACCGAGACATGGAGCGTCCAATACCGAGACATGGAGCTACTAATACCGAGACATGGAGCGTCCAATACCGAGACATGGAGCGTCCAATACCGAGACATGGAGCTACTAATACCGAGACATGGAGCGTCCAATACCGAGACATGGAGCGTCCAATACCGAGACATGGAGCTACTAATACCGAGACATGGAGCGTCCAATACAGAGACCTGGAGCAACTAATAGCGAGACACTTATCCTTCTGAGAGGCGCTGGAGTCTATCCCAGCGTTCACTGGGCAGAGGGCAGGAAACACCCTGGACAGGCCGCCGGTCAGTCACGGGGCTAAACTGATTACTAGAGAATCCCTAAAACCAGCCCACCTGTGATAGAGTGACCGTGAACATGACCTCCTGCGGCTCACTGCTGTAATAACACGGCTCCAGCCGGGACAGCGGAGAACCGAGTTTATCTCCAAACCAGGAGATCAGTGAGAGCGGAGCGCCAGAGGCAGGTTGCCAAGGAGCCATGACTGCTAAGCATTTGGCTAATGGTATGATGGGCGTAGCAGCGGGACTGGAGCGCCGCTGGAAGAGGCTGCAGCACCTGCACCCTGTGAGTCATTACCACCCATCACCTGTAACCCAGAGACAGACACAGAGACAGACACAGAGACAGACACAGAGACAGACACAGAGACAGAGACATTATCACAAGCAGGTGTTTGTTTGTGTACAATAGAATGTGTGTGTACGAACGTCTATATGTCTTTACACACACACACACACACACACACACACGCACGTACACACACACACACTCACACACACACACACACACACACACACTCACTGGCCATCTGGTGGTAGTCTACAGCATTTAGATATCACACAGTCAGAGCTGGCAGGAGTGGAGACAAGCTGTGGCCAAGACAATAGTGTGCATCTGGACCTATAGCAGCGGGGAAGACGTACGCCAGGGGGTCCGTTATTAAATATCAGGCCAACACACTCAGCGTGATACTGACAGGAGACATGCTGTCCCTATCTGCTGTCACCCACAGCACAGAACACGGAGAACCGGCCTGGAGAGAACTGTTTAAACTACCTCGATGTAGAAGAACTGTCTTATAAGACAGAAAGGAGCTGCTTGAGGAGGAAGACCGGTCCACAGCACACTCAGAGACAAACACGCTGGACACTCAAGACATTCTGAGAGGAATATTCACCATCGTCCAATACCGAGACCTGGAGCGTCCAATACCGAGACCTGGAGCGTCCAATACCGAGACCTGGAGCGTCCAATACCGAGAACGGGAACTACTAATACCGAGACCTGGAGCGTCCAATACCGAGACCTGGAGCGTCCAATACTGAGACCTGGAGCGTCCAATACTGAGACCTTGTGTATCCAATACCAAGACCTGGAGCGTCCAATACCAAGACCTGGAGTGTCCAATACCGAGACCTGGAGCGTCCAATACCGAGACCTGGAGCGTCCAATACTGAGACCTTAAGTGTCCAATACTGAGACCTGGAGCGTCCAATACCGAGACCGGGAACTACTAATACCGAGGCCTGTAGCGTCCAATACTGAGACCTTAAGTGTCCAATACCGAGACCTGGAGCGTCCAATACTGAGACCTTAAGTGTCCAATACCGAGACCTGGAGCGTCCAATACTGAGACCTGGAGCATCCAATACCGAGACCTTAAGTGTCCAATACCGAGACCTGGAGCGTCCAATACTGAGACCTTAAGTGTCCAATACTGAGACCTGGAGCATCCAATACTGAGACCTGGAGCATCCAATACCGAGACCTGGAGTGTCCAATACCGAGACCTGGAGCGTCCAATACCGAGACCGGGAACTACTAATACCGAGACCTGTAGCGTCCAATACTGAGACCTTAAGTGTCCAATACCGAGACCTGGAGCGTCCAATACTGAGACCTGGAGCGTCCAATACCGAGACCTGGAGCGTCCAATACTGAGACCTGGAGCGTCCAATACCGAGACCTGGAGCGTCCAATACTGAGACCTTAAGTGTCCAATACTGAGATCTAATACTAAGGGTGTTTGCTCTGATGCTGTCAGTGATATCTATGAAGAGTGATGATGTTTGGAGATGTTCTAAACTAGAAGGTGACTTTATGGAGTTAGAAAAGTTTCTTCTGCTAATCGTCCATGTTTCGTTGTGATGAGGAGCCGCTGTGGGATCCAGTGGAGCTGACTGGTGTTACTGGTAGTCTGTTTTTTAAATATGTACACAGTGCGTCTGTAGTTCTTTGAAAGTCTGAAGATAAACTCTTCCTGTCTCTGAAGCCGGCGTGACCGCTTGTTTTGGTTAAACACCTCTTTTGAATTTTTCAGCAGCACCCAGATCAAAGAAGATGTGAGTGGCTGTGTTTGTGGGGGGCTGGTGTGATTGGCAAGCTCGTCCTCATTTCTTAGAAGCACTGCAGCACCAGGATGGTCACACGGCTGGTGAGCGAGGAGCTCTCTCTCAGAGGAGGACCTAAAAAGAGTCTGTGCTTTAACACTAGGATGACCCGGAGCCGGAGCCGGAGCCGGAATGAGCCTGCAGTGAGTTCAGATCCAGTGAAGAGTGTTCCGGTGAGTCTGTGGTCAGACGCTGTGCAGTGACAGGATTGGGGGGCGTGTGGAAAATTGATAGGAGCATATGGTGTCCTGTCAGAGCGAGCGTGCCTGCTGGTGTAGGGTTTTGTTCAGAGCCAGAGTGGTTGTGCTTTCAGCCCTACTGTCCTTCCCTTATCTCAGCTTACGCTCCGGAAACCGGATCATCACTCCAACACACTGCACCTGCACCACGGAGCCAGCAGCAGCTCCATACCAACAACAAACAGCCATGCAATGACCACTGCTGTGTCCTGCAGGCTAAACATCACACACACACACACACACAACCATACATATACTCATACACATACACACACACACGCACACACACAACCATACACACACACACACACACACACTTATACACACACACAACCATACACACACACACACACTTATACACACACACAACCATACACACACACTTATACACACACACAACCATACACACACACACAACCATACACACACACAACCACACACACACACACACAACCATACACACACACACTTATACACACACACAACCATACACACACACACACACACACTTATACACACACACAACCATACATACACACACTTATACACACACACACACACACACACAACCATACACACACACACACTTATACACACACACAACCATACACACACACAACCATACACACACACACTTATACACACACACAACCATACATACACACACTTATACACACACACAACCATACACACACACACTTATACACACACACAACCATACACACACACACACACACACACTTATACACACACACAACCATACATACACACACTTATACACACACACACACACACACACACAACCATACACACACACACACACTTATACACACACACAACCATACACACACACAACCATACACACACACACTTATACACACACACAACCATACACACACACTTATACACACACACAACCATACACACACACACACTTATACACACACACAACCATACACACACACAACCATACACACACACACTTATACACACACACAACCATACACACACACTTATACACACACACAACCATA
Organism: Megaleporinus macrocephalus; assembly: GCA_021613375.1. Lineage (NCBI taxonomy): Eukaryota > Metazoa > Chordata > Actinopteri > Characiformes > Anostomidae > Megaleporinus > Megaleporinus macrocephalus. The sequence goes on along the minus strand of CM038707.1, from coordinate 726,441 downwards.
CACACACACACAACCATACACACACACAACCACACACACACACAACCATACACACACACAACCATACACACACACACTTATACACACGCACAACCATACACACACACAACCATACACACACACAACCGTACACACACATAAATACATACATACACTGATACACACACAACCATACACACACACACTTATACACACACACACAACCATACACACACACACACACACACACAACCATACACACACACAACCATACACACACATAAATACATACATACACTGATACACACACACACAAACGTACATATACTCATACACACACACAACAACACTTACACATTCATATGTTTGATCTAAATGGACATCTAAAATGTTAAAATTAACTTTTTGTTATGTTTTATTTTTTAATATTATAAATAAACTATATATTTAATACACTGTTCGTGGTGGAGGAGCGTCTCTGTCTAATTATTAAAACACATCCTACATGACGTGCTGATCGGATTTGTCTGAAAGTGTCCCAGTGAACAGAACTTAACCCTGTAATAGCAGATTACTGACACTGGTACTGAACTGGGATCTGTGGTATGAAGTTCATAGAGCTGCTTGTAGCCCCTCTGCGGGTGCGTGCGTGGCGGGGATGCTTTGTGGTGGGTTTCATTTCCCAGTGGACCCCCACCCTGTCTCATTAAACTGCACTACTGATCTGTTTGTTGTATTTTCTGCTTAATTAGCCTGAGAAAGTAATTCACTGCACTCAGATCAGCTTTGATCTCTTAATTAAACTACATCGTCACTGTCTGACTCTGATGGTTAGAAAGGATCAGCTGAAAGAAGCTTACTGCATAGACGCTTATAAGCCCACACATGCCACAGCAATCACCTGGAATACCATAGCAACCACCTGAAATATAAAAGCAACCACTGTGCATACCATAACAACCAACTGGGATGCAATAGCAATCGCTTGGAATACCATAGCAACCACATGCCATGCGATAACAACCACCTCGAATACCATAGAAACCACCTGGCATGCCATAGCAACCACCTGAAATACCATAGCAACCACCTGGGATGCTATAGCTACCACCTTGAATGCCATAGCAAACACCTGGGATGCAATAGGAATATTATTACTATAGTTTCCAGTAGTGGTACTGGTCCCAGCAGCTCTGTCCCCTCTATACATACACTACAGCTCTTATATATAATATTCATACACACTGGTTACACACACTAGTGAACACACACACACACTAGGGGGCAGTGAAACACCCACATACACACACACTAGTGAACACACACACTAGACGGCAGTGAGCACTCCTGCTCGGGGTGGTGAGCAGCTCTATCAGTGCTCGGGGTGTTTTGTCGTGTCCTGTCAGTTCAGGAAATCAAACCAGTGACATTCCGGTCACGAGGCTGGAGCTCTGACCTTTCTGCTAGAACCTTCAAGATCTCCTTCAGAACCAGCACCTCATTAATACTAATAATAATTTTAGTGATTATTAATGTCGTTATTAATAGAGACTAGTGAACCTGGAGATCAGCACCAGCACCTCATTAATACTAATAATAATAATTAGTCGTTATTAATAGAGACTAGTGAACCTGGAGATCAGCACCACGGACAGCTCACACAGCGCTCTCCTCTCACGAGCTCCGATCTGTCCACATAGAATCTCCTCCAAAAGAAAACTTCAAACACACGACGCCATTATTAAATAATAATAATAATAATAATAATAACAATAATAATAACAATAATAACAATAATAATAATAATAGCGATTTAATGCAGGCTGTATGTGAAGCTCTGTTTACCCCCGTCTCGCCAGGTGACGTCACTCGGGGGTCTTTCACGCTGTTAAACGCAACGTGGCCCAAAAATCTTCAAAGCTGAACCGAGACCGGGAGCTCGCGCGTAAACACGTCTTTATTTGCCCTCCTTCTCCTTTAAATGGCGTGTTTGAGCTCGTGCGGTGGGCGGAGCGGTGGCGCTCGTGAGTGAGGAGCTGGTTGTAGCGCGCAGAAGTGAGCGCAGAGAGCGCGCGAGCACGGGCTGTCCAGCTGCACTGGAATTAACCTGCGCGTCACTCCAGCGTCCGTCCACCGAGGAGACCACCGAGCCCACCAGATCCCGGAGAGACCCCCCGGACCACCTCAGGTAAACACTGCACCCGCAGTCCGGCCAGCGGTCAGTCTGCGGCGGACTCGTCCGGCAGCGCGAGCGTGTTTGTCACGGTAGTGTCTCGCTCTCAGTCTAGAACCAGGTCCGCGCGCGGTCTCAGTGCTCAGCGCGCGAGGCTCTCTCGGATTATAGCGGTATGTTTATATAAACACAGATAAAACCAGCTGAGTGGAGATACCTGGGCTACTGGCACTGCGATGGAATCCCCCCGACTACCCCCCCTCCCCACAACCTCCCCCCACCCCTCGCGCTCCAGTGCTCAGTGGTACCCAGTTATTTCACTCACACAGAGCAGCTCAGCTTCCACCCAGAGCAGCAGCACATCCTCAGTTCCTTATATGACGGTCTAGAGCGGCAGAGCGCGCGCACCCTCAGCGTTCCTCAGCGTTCCTCAGGGTTCCTCTGCGTTCCTCTGCGTTCCTCAGGGTTCCTCTGCGTTCCTCTGCGTTCCTCAGTGGTTCTGCGCTGGTGTGGGTTTAAGGGGTCACTACTCCGTCGAGGATGCTCTGCTTAACCAGGGCAGCTTCAGGACCACTGCTCAAACCCACTGCTTCTAATTCTGAACTAAACCCAGAGGCAGTCTGAGCCGGGCAAGGCAGCGACTCTGAGGCTGCAGGCAGTCATCCAGCATCAGCGGAGGTGTGAGGTAATACTGTAGGCAGTTTATCACCCCCTCCCCCACCCCCACATTCACTAATAGTGATTATTAATTATCACCAGTTTCTGCTGATGATGTGTGGAGCACAGTGGTGGTGGTGGTAACCGTGGTCTGACTCTAGCTCAGCTCTCTGCTTCTCCTGACTCGGATCATGTGGTGCTCATTAAAGTCTGAGTCTGGTATTGTTCTGGTGCTGCTGGTTCGGAGGAGCTGCAGTTGCTGGGTGTCTGTGGTTTCTGACCAGACGTCCTGTCAGTGAGGAGGAGCTGCTACAGGACGTTTAGCTGAACGCACGCGGGTTAGACGTCCTGATCTGCAGACTCGCTCTCGTCTGCTCCCTGTCTCGCTTCCCCCGAGCGGCTCGGAGTCACCGAGGAAGGCCGAGCCTCGTAAGAGGAGACGCTCCATGCATCAGCGGCGGTGTCAGGTATCTGAGCTCCGTAGCCGGCTGCCAGCGGGAGATTAGGTATTCAGGGCAGGTGTTCAGGGGGGTTATTGTGTTGCACTGCTGTGGAACTTCTGCGGGGTATCAACCGCGCCGCGCCGGAGCAACAGCACCGAAATCATACACACGCACGGCGCCTCCCAGTGAATCACCTCCGCAGCCGCTGAGAGCACGCTGAGGCAGTTTATCAGTCCAAGCTCACTATTCTGAGAGAGGCGGAGCTCTACGTCGTGAGCTGGAGTCACTAGTACTGGTAATCGCTTGACTGTGACTAACTAAGCTGACCGCACTACAGGAGTGTGTGTGTTGCAGCGTTTGAGGTGACCGCATGCAGGACACTCATTTACTGGGACACGCCGTGAGTCCTATGAAGACATCAGACCATCTGACTCGTATTCTTACATCATTATTATTATTATTATTATTATTATTATTATTATTATTAATATTTGAGATCCTGTCTTTAATTAGGAGCTACAGCTGAGCGTCAGGGTTCAGGCACTGTAATCATATTTCTCAGATCTTATTGAATGTGATATTTATATTGAAATATAATTCTAATACATGGTGACCAGTAACGGTCTCTGGATTGGCGGACCATGCCAAGGTCAATGAGGTCATAGGGTAAGCCACTGATCATTGATCACACATTTTTAAAGGTTGATGCTGTGAATCTTCATCACTTCTTCTCAGCAGATGTTGACCGTGTGGTGGACTGCACAGCTACAGCTCATAATAAGGTTTTTATTTAGATTTTCATATTTACTGAATATATAGATTTTTATCTAAAACATCGTCCACCCTGACGGCACGTTCACGTAAGAGCTTTAATTAGAAGTGAATTTGGAGCATTTCTATTGGTCAGTTCATCGTAAACCTTTAACAGGATGTGAGGAGCAGCCGTAGAGTTCAAAAGAAAATCAACAGAAATGAAGATGATTGTGTTTCTTTGGTTGGACGGTGATAATATGGTGACCAGTCAGTCAGAGAGTGAGAGTGCTGGACTGTGCCAAGGTCAGTGAGGTCACAGGGTGAGAGTTTGTTAAGAGGGTGATTAACTGTATGCTTTCTTCTGGGCAGGTTTAGTGTAGCGGAACCCGATGCTGACCTTCACCAGGGGGCGCTACTGCAGAGTCAAATCCAACATGGAGGACGCTCGCTCTAAACCCGGAAGTCGCTTCAAGCGAATCTCATCCGGCAGGTTTCTGTAACGCCGAGCAGCCCTGAGGCTGACCGACCTCCGAGCAGCCCTGCCCGCATCCCTGAGGCTGACCGGCCTTCGAGCAGCCCTGCCCGCGTCCCTGAGGCTGACCGACCTCCGAGCAGCCCTGCCCGCGTCCCTGAGGCTGACCGACCTCCGAGCAGCCCTGCCCGCGTCCCTGAGGCTGACCGGCCTTCGAGCAGCCCTGCCCGCGTCCCTGAGGCTGACCGACCTCCGAGCAGCCCTGCCCGCGTCCCTGAGGCTGACCGACCTCCGAGCAGCCCTGCCCGTGTCCCTGAGGCTGACCGACCTCCGAGCAGCCCTGCCCGCGTCCCTGAGGCTGACCGACCTCCGAGCAGCCCTGCCCGCGTCCCTGAGGCTGACCGGCCTTCGAGCAGCCCTGCCCGCGTCCCTGAGGCTGACTGACCTCCGAGCAGCCCTGCCCGCGTCCCTGAGGCTGACCGACCTCCGAGCAGCCCTGCCCGCGTCCCTGAGGCTGACCGACCTCCGAGCAGCCCTGCCCGCGTCCCTGAGGCTGACCGACCTCCGAGCAGCCCTGCCCGCGTCCCTGAGGCTGACCGACCGTTTTGGGGGGCTTTGCAGTCAGTTTGGTGGTCTTGGTGTTTCTCTGCAGCATCTGAAGGATTTATTGACTGATGATCTCCTTGACGTCCTCCAAGAAAAGCGATTAGGCTGACTGGCCGTGGAACGAAGGTAGACCGCGCTGAAGAACTGAGAGATGACCATGCCTCCTCTCCGCCAGCCGCCTAGCGTGCTCCTGGTTCTCGGGGCGCTCCTGGGCGTGGGCCTGGGTCTGGAGTTCACAGGCTCCGAAGGCCAGTGGGCCCGTTATCTCCGGTGGGACGCCAGCACCAGGAGCGAGCTCACGTTTCAGCTGAAAACAGCCGTGTCCGACGCTCTGGTGCTCTACTTTGACGATGGTGGATACTGTGACTTCCTGCTGGTGACGATCGCCGAGGGGAAGATGAAGCTCCGCTTCAGCGTGGATTGCGCAGAGACCACGATAATCTCGGATAAGATGGTGAACGACAGCCGCTGGCACTTCGCCACCGTCAGCAGGCACAACCTGCGGACGGTGCTGACCATGGACGGAGAGTCCAAAGCGGACGAGGTGCGGCCGCAGAGGCAGTTCATGAAGATCGTCAGCGACCTGTACCTCGGAGGAGTTCCTCAAGACATCCGGGCGTCGGCTCTGACGCTGCCCGCCGTCCGGGACATGCGTCCCTTCAAGGGGATTATTACGGACCTGGGGTACGGCAGTCAGGTGCCCACGCGCCTGGGGAGCCAGAACGTGCGGCTGGAGATGGAGGGCACGTGCACGGAGAACCCCTGCGAGAACGGAGGCGGCTGCGTGCTGGCGGACGGGGAGCCGTACTGCGACTGCTCCAGGACGGGATACGTAGGTCGTTACTGTAACGAAGGTAGGAGGTTCTTTGATTCCGTGTCACGTGTGTAACGTTAGCTGTGATGTAATACTGACAGCGTCTGTTTGATCGCTCGTCGCCGTGGCGCCGTAGGCACCGGTCACAGAGGATGTTAAGCAAATTACGCTCTAAGCTTCTCCACCTACGTTCATTCCCTAATTCATCTGCAGAGCCCGTGCGCTGGCTGTGCGTGGCTATGTCCTCGGGTGGAGGAGTAATGAAAAGGAGAAGCGCTGTAGCGGCTCTGGCTAGCAGCCCTGTGTGCCAACCTGGAGAGAAACCCACCACAGCCTTCTCCAGTTCATTAGACGTGAACTCCGCTTCGTTAAGAAGCTCTGCGATTCAGAACCTCTGCTTTTTACTACCTGCTTCATTTTAAAGCTTATTTTAACGAATGTGTTTGTGTTTACGTGGAAATGTTGGTGATTTTTGTCACAAACCACATTTTTCTCCACCGTATATCCAGATCCTGCACATGTAACACACCCTGAAAGGTACACGAGCAGCACAGTGGGTTGTACGATTTGCTGTATTGATTATTATTGATATTATTGTTGTTATTATTATTATTAGGGTCTCTTTGCTGCTTAGTTTCTACTATAGTGTTTATTTCTTCACCTGTTTCTTCTTTCAGCTGTTTGGGGTTCAGAGTTTAGCAGAATTATTCTCACTCCTGACTCACGTCTCTGTACGATTCACTGATTATATGCTGAACACACACTGAGTGACCGGCGAGCCGTCTCTGAGGTCAGTTCTAATACCGTGTTGACCGCCTGATCAGCTGCTGACGGTCACCACGTCCAGCGGTGTAGCTCTTACTCAGCGCCGATCAGGAGAACGACAGCGCTCGTCCGTGCTGCGCTGCTGCGGTCAGCTGTTTAGTGTAAGCTGGACCGCAGGGTTCTATGTATTATGGTGATTACGGCTCCAGATTCTTTACAGCTGAATTAGAGTTTTTATTAGGCTGGCTTTATTTGTTTGAAAGCTGGAAAGAAAACATGGTTTATGTGTTCAGCTGAAATGTGGACTCGTTTATGTGGGACTGGCGGCCGGTGGGTTTAGTGGACGTACACATAAAGACTAATATATACGTACCGGAGTCACAGTCGGACAATATTTACTCCTAAAACACAAATTTCAATAAGCAGATACGAGCCTGGAGGACTCGGGCCATACATTAGTGGGCAGTTACAGCTGAATAAACATTCACCGCTAATGTGTACCGCTGACCAGCAGTGATGGCCGACAGACGCAGTTCACTTTAATTATAAATAAAACAAACACACGCCCTGCTGCGTCAGTGCTTTAATAAAACTGGGTTATTATTATTAGGGATTAATAATCAACATAAACAAAAACACAAAATCTCTAAAGTAGAGTTCAGTATTTCAGTGTAATCAGTGTAAACTGTTTTCTGAAGCATTTCTATTGGTTCTGCTGAGCAGCTGCTGTTTAAGTGATATATTAAAATTCAAATGTATAAAATGGGGATGTTTCTCTTTAAACAGTGATGATATGAAATGATAAAATCACAGTTTAATGCAGAACCCTCCACTTTACAGGTCTGTCTCAAATCCTAGTGAGTGTGTAAGTAGGCTGTCTAGGTAGTGAGTGTGTAAGTAGGCTGTCTAGGTAGTGAGTGTGTAAGTAGGCTGTCTAGGTAGTGAGTGTGTAAGTAGGCTGTCTAGGTAGTGAGTGTATAAGTAGGCTGTCTAGGTAGTGAGTGTGTAAGTAGGCTGTCTAGGTAGTGAGTGTAAGTAGGCTGTCTAGGTAGTGAGTGTGTAAGTAGGCTGTCTAGGTAGTGAGTGTGTAAGTAGGCTGTCTAGGTAGTGAGTGTAAGTAGGCTGTCTAGGTAGTGAGTGTGTAAGTAGGCTGTCTAGGTAGTGAGTGTGTAAGTAGGCTGTCTAGGTAGTGAGTGTAAGTAGGCTGTCTAGGTAGTGAGTGTGTAAGTAGGCTGTCTAGGTAGTGAGTGTGTAAGTAGGCTGTCTAGGTAGTGAGTGTGTAAGTAGGTTGTCTAGGTAGTGAGTGTGCAAACAGATTACTGAGACGCTCTAGTTAGAGAGAGACTGCGTCACGGCTTGTTCCCGCCCACTGCAGCACGACACCGGTGGTTTAGCTGGTTGCTAAGCTACCGGCCCGCATCCAAAACAATAGCGGAGGTTTAAAAATCTGCTAGCATAAATGCTAATGTCTGGAGTATAAAGTGTAAATGGTGAAGGACTCGTTACAGAGTTGATAATTAAATACTGTTCTGTGTGATTATATGACCAGAAACACATTAAAACTCCAGAGAATCAAAATAACTCACATTTTAAAACCACTTCACTGCTCCTAGATTAGCCTGCACTGCATCATGGGATTCACACTGAATCATATGTATAACCAGTGTTCACTAGCGTAGCCTGTTAGCGTAGCCTGTTAGCGTAGCCTGTTAGCGTAGCCTGTTAGCGTAGCCTGTTAGCGTAGCCTGTTACGAGCTTTAGAGGTGAAGGTTAGTCCGATAACAGCGCTAGCATACTTCCTGACACGGTTACGGAGAGGTTGGTTGTTGTGAGATGGTGTGATGTCATAGGTGTGAGTATAGTGTGTAATGTTTCTTCACTAGTGAACTGAAGCTGCTTTTGTCTGAACGTCAGTGGAAAGTGGTTGAAGACGTTGTAGCTCTGAAGCTGCGCTGATGGCTGAAGTGCCTCAGAGGAGAATCGGTCATCGCGGGTCCAGAGGAGCGGCCGATGTGATGAATGGAGGGTCGGCGGTGCTCTGATCTCAGAACAGTGGGGTCGGCTCCTCCTGCTCCGGCTGTCTTGTCCGACCTCTCCTGCAGCCAGACTGCAAGCTGAGCCGTCATGACTTCCCTGCGGAGCGTCAGACGCTGGTCTAGATTAATGGAGGGGGCTGATTGTGGGTTACGCTGCGGAGGAGCAGGAGCGGGTGGTAATTAGGGCAGTAATGAGAGAAACAGGGACAAATAATGATGCATCGCTTCCACTGAAGCCTCTGCAGCGCTGCGTGTTTCCCATTTACACATGTGTTCAGAGTATTAGCCAGTATCAGTACCCAGTATCAGTACCCAGTATCAGTACCCAGTATCAGTACCCAGTATCAGTGCTCAGTATCAGCACCCAGTATCAGTGCTCAGTATCAGCACCCAGTATCAGTACCCAGTATCAGTACTCAGTGTCAGTAATATAAACACATAATATAATATAATATAAACAGTTAATATAATATAAACACATAATAATAATAGTAATAATAATAATAGTAATAATAGTAATAATAATAATAATAATAATAATAATAATAATATAGCCAGTTGGTTTGAGTGATGAAGTCTGTATCTGAGATGAGCTGGTTGTGGGTCAGTGTTATGTGTAGGGTTTACGGTGGGCCGTGTTAAACAGTGTTAAACAGTGGTACTCAGTGAGCGAGCGTTGCGGGGGTCTTACTGTAGAAGTAGGTCGGTGGGGGGGTTTGGGGTGGGGGGGGTGGAGGGGGGGCGCGTGTCCGGCCTCGCGCTGGGAAATGAATTTCAGTCTGAAAGCTGGAAAATGGAGCAGCGGATTAGAGCTGCTGGACAGTCGCAGTCACGTGAAGGACAGTCCTAATCTCTATGTGAAAGTCCTCCGACTGTCCCCCCCTCGCCCCCCCTCTGCAGCGGCCGCTCACGCTGACCAGTGTTGACAGGTTTTGCCCCCGAATGCTGTATTTCTGCTCGGCGCTGACTTTAGTGTAAGCTGTCGTGCGAGGCGGCCTCCATTTTATAGGCTAAGGCTGAGTGTGAGGCTCTCACTCTGTTTAGAGTTCACCATCAGAGAATCACACCCCACACCCTCAGCTGCCTCTACCTGACCCGTACAGGTGATGAGCAGGTCTCAGCTGCCTCTACCTGACCCGTACAGGTGATGAGCAGGTCTCAGCTGCCTCTACCTGACCTGTACAGGTGACGAGCAGGCCTCAGCTGCCTCTACCTGACCTGTACAGGTGATGAGCAGGCCTCAGCTGCCTCTACCTGACCTGTACAGGTGATGAGCAGGCCTCAGCTGCCTCTACCTGACCTGTACAGGTGATGAGCAGGCCTTAGCTGCCTCTACCTGACCCGTACAGGTGACGAGCAGGCCTCAGCTGCCTCTACCTGACCTGTACAGGTGATGAGCAGGTCTCAGCTGCCTCTACCTGACCCGTACAGGTGATGAGCAGGTCTCAGCTGCCTCTACCTGACCTGTACAGGTGACGAGCAGGCCTCAGCTGCCTCTACCTGACCTGTACAGGTGATGAGCAGGCCTCAGCTGCCTCTACCTGACCTGTACAGGTGATGAGCAGGCCTCAGCTGCCTCTACCTGACCTGTACAGGTGATGAGCAGGCCTTAGCTGCCTCTACCTGACCCGTACAGGTGACGAGCAGGCCTCAGCTGCCTCTACCTGACCTGTACAGGTGATGAGCAGGTCTCAGCTGCCTCTACCAGACCCGTACAGGTGACGAGCAGGTCTCAGCTGCCTCTACCAGACCCGTACAGGTGACGAGCAGGCCTCAGCTGCCTCTACCAGACCCGTACAGGTGACGAGCAGGCCTCAGCTGCCTCTACCTGACCTGTACAGGTGACGAGCAGGCCTCAGCTGCCTCTACCTGACCTGTACAGGTGATGAGCAGGCCTCAGCTGCCTCTACCTGACCTGTACAGGTGACGAGCAGGCCTCAGCTGCCTCTACCTGACCTGTACAGGTGACGAGCAGGCCTCAGCTGCCTCTACCTGACCTGTACAGGTGACGAGCAGGCCTCAGCTGCCTCTACCTGACCTGTACAGGTGACGAGCAGGCCTCAGCTGCCTCTACCTGACCTGTACAGGTGATGAGCAGGCCTCAGCTGCCTCTACCTGACCTGTACAGGTGATGAGCAGGCCTTAGCTGCCTCTACCTGACCCGTACAGGTGACGAGCAGGCCTCAGCTGCCTCTACCTGACCTGTACAGGTGATGAGCAGGTCTCAGCTGCCTCTACCAGACCCGTACAGGTGATGAGCAGGCCTCAGCTGCCTCTACCTGACCTGTACAGGTGATGAGCAGGCCTTAGCTGCCTCTACCAGACCCGTACAGGTGACGAGCAGGCCTCAGCTGCCTCTACCTGACCTGTACAGGTGACGAGCAGGCCTTAGCTGCCTCTACCTGACCTGTACAGGTGATGAGCAGGCCTCAGCTGCCTCTACCTGACCTGTACAGGTGACGAGCAGGCCTCAGCTGCCTCTACCTGACCTGTACAGGTGATGAGCAGGCCTTAGCTGCCTCTACCTGACCTGTACAGGTGACGAGCAGGCCTCAGCTGCCTCTACCTGACCCGTACAGGTGACGAGCAGGCCTCAGCTGCCTCTACCAGACCCGTACAGGTGACGAGCAGGCCTCAGCTGCCTCTACCTGACCTGTACAGGTGACGAGCAGGCCTCAGCTGCCTCTACCTGACCTGTACAGGTGATGAGCAGGCCTCAGCTGCCTCTACCTGACCTGTACAGGTGACGAGCAGGCCTCAGCTGCCTCTACCTGACCTGTACAGGTGACGAGCAGGCCTCAGCTGCCTCTACCTGACCTGTACAGGTGACGAGCAGGCCTCAGCTGCCTCTACCTGACCTGTACAGGTGACGAGCAGGCCTCAGCTGCCTCTACCTGACCTGTACAGGTGACGAGCAGGCCTCAGCTGCCTCTACCTGACCTGTACAGGTGATGAGCAGGCCTCAGCTGCCTCTACCTGACCTGTACAGGTGATGAGCAGGCCTTAGCTGCCTCTACCTGACCCGTACAGGTGACGAGCAGGCCTCAGCTGCCTCTACCTGACCTGTACAGGTGACGAGCAGGCCTTAGCTGCCTCTACCTGACCTGTACAGGTGATGAGCAGGCCTCAGCTGCCTCTACCTGACCTGTACAGGTGACGAGCAGGCCTCAGCTGCCTCTACCTGACCTGTACAGGTGATGAGCAGGCCTTAGCTGCCTCTACCTGACCTGTACAGGTGACGAGCAGGCCTCAGCTGCCTCTACCTGACCCGTACAGGTGACGAGCAGGCCTCAGCTGCCTCTACCTGACCTGTACAGGTGAAGAGCAGGTCTCAGCTGCCTCTACCAGACCCGTACAGGTGACGAGCAGGCCTCAGCTGCCTCTACCAGACCCGTACAGGTGACGAGCAGGCCTCAGCTGCCTCTACCTGACCTGTACAGGTGACGAGCAGGCCTCAGCTGCCTCTACCTGACCTGTACAGGTGATGAGCAGGCCTCAGCTGCCTCTACCTGACCTGTACAGGTGACGAGCAGGCCTCAGCTGCCTCTACCTGACCTGTACAGGTGACGAGCAGGCCTCAGCTGCCTCTACCTGACCTGTACAGGTGACGAGCAGGCCTCAGCTGCCTCTACCTGACCTGTACAGGTGACGAGCAGGCCTCAGCTGCCTCTACCTGACCTGTACAGGTGATGAGCAGGCCTCAGCTGCCTCTACCTGACCTGTACAGGTGATGAGCAGGCCTTAGCTGCCTCTACCTGACCCGTACAGGTGACGAGCAGGCCTCAGCTGCCTCTACCTGACCTGTACAGGTGATGAGCAGGTCTCAGCTGCCTCTACCAGACCCGTACAGGTGATGAGCAGGCCTCAGCTGCCTCTACCTGACCTGTACAGGTGATGAGCAGGCCTCAGCTGCCTCTACCTGACCTGTACAGGTGACGAGCAGGCCTCAGCTGCCTCTACCTGACCTGTACAGGTGACGAGCAGGCCTCAGCTGCCTCTACCTGACCTGTACAGGTGACGAGCAGGCCTCAGCTGCCTCTACCTGACCTGTACAGGTGACGAGCAGGCCTCAGCTGCCTCTACCTGACCTGTACAGGTGACGAGCAGGCCTCAGCTGCCTCTACCTGACCTGTACAGGTGACGAGCAGGCCTCAGCTGCCTCTACCTGACCTGTACATGTGACGAGCAGGCCTCAGCTGCCTCTACCTGACCTGTACAGGTGACGAGCAGGCCTCAGCTGCCTCTACCTGACCTGTACAGGTGACGAGCAGGCCTCAGCTGCCTCTACCTGACCTGTACAGGTGACGAGCAGGCCTCAGCTGCCTCTACCTGACCTGTACAGGTGACGAGCAGGCCTCAGCTGCCTCTACCTGACCCGTACAGGTGACGAGCATCTGCCTCTATGAGACCCGTATCAATCATTTGTTCAGCTGCAGAACAAAAACTTACTGAAACTAAGTGAGGAGGGTATACACGGTAGAAAGACACGCCCAATATGCAAATACACAGAACCCAGAGCCAATAGGAATGAAGTCACCCAGGTAGTACTAAACTTTGATCTCCAGACTGGCGCTGAGCCGACTGACGGCTTTAGAACCTCGCGCTGATCTGATTACGGACGGTGGGCCGATACATAAATATCAATACTTCTGATCTGTTGTGTTTACTTTTAAGAATCGATTCCGACTCACAGATATCACTATCGTGTGTTTATGTATTTAGTAGTTTTTATTTATCTCTCAGTGAAAACTAATCACTGCCTTTAATAGTGAATATAGGAACTACTTCCTTCCGCCGTCTTCCTCCACAGTGCAGTAGTGAGTCAGCAGTCACTGAACATACTGAAGATGAAATGATCAGTTTAAGTGATATTATTTTAAAAAAGAGAGAAACTCAGATTTCTGAAGGTTTATTTAATATTAATGTCTGATTTACAGATTTCTGCGTCTGTAACTCAGTCTAGATTAAAACTGGAGCTGGTACGAGGCGTAAACCGCCCATCAGGAGTTACTGGTTAGTTTATAGAAGAGAGAAAAACAAAACCGCCTTAATCTTTAAACACAACCTAAAAACTTAATAAAGTCTGATGTAACGCAGTGAATTTAAATCAATAATAAAGTAAAAATAAAAATAAATAAAGTTACTAATTAAAAATGAAGGAGTTGCTGTATCAGATTAAACTTTATTATTATTTTTATTAGGTTGTGGTCAGCTGGTCAGTGAGGTTTAGCAGTGGAGGGCGTTAAAGCTTCCAGATCCATGTGGTTGTGAGTTTGAGTCCCACGCATGCTGGCACGACGCCAAGACCCAAACACGTCTCCACCAGCGTCTCTCGCTGAGCTTTGAAGGAGAAGCCAGGAGAACGGAGCATATTAACCCCCTTCAGGACTCGAGATACACCCTCACTGTTCACTTCTCACTGGCAGCCTGCCAACTGGTGCAGTGGGTGAGATGTGGAGCAGCACTGAGAACATTAGAGGAGCACTGAGAACATTAGAGGAGCACAGAGAATATTAGAGGAGCACTGAGAACATTAGAGGAGCACTGATAACATTAGAGGAGCACTGATAACATTAGAGGAGCACAGAGAACATTAGAGGAGCACTGAGAACATTAGAGGAGCACAGAGAACATTAGAGGAGCACAGAGAACATTAGAGGAGCGCTGAGAACATTAGAGGAGCACAGAGAACATTAGAGGAGCACAGAGAACATTAGAGGAGCACAGAGAACATTAGAGGAGCACTGAGAACATTAGAGGAGCACAGAGAACATTAGAGGAGCACTGAGAACATTAGAGGAGCACAGAGAACATTAGAGGAGCGCTGAGAACATTAGAAGAGCACTGAGAACATTAGAGAAGCACAGAGAACATTAGAGGAGCACAGAGAACATTAGAGGAGCACAGAGAACATTAGAGGAGCGCTGAGAACATTAGAGGAGTGCTGAGAACATTAGAGGAGCGCTGAGAACATTAGAGGAGCACAGAGAACATTAGAGGAGCACTGAGAACATTAGAGGAGCACTGAGAACATTAGAGGAGCACAGAGAACATTAGAGGAGCACAGAGAACATTAGAGGAGCACAGAGAACATTAGAGGAGCACAGAGAACATTAGAGGAGCGCTGAGAACATTAGAGGAGTGCTGAGAACATTAGAGGAGCGCTGAGAACATTAGAGGAGCACAGAGAACATTAGAGGAGCACTGAGAACATTAGAGGAGCACTGAGAACATTAGAGGAGCACAGAGAACATTAGAGGAGCTGTGAGCGCGTCTGCGTGGTCCTCCCGTCTCGGAGCTCCGCTGTGCTGTGTTTGTATGCGGGTTAAGAGCTCCTCGCTAATCAGTGTGTATTCAGTGTAATCAGTGTGTATTCAGTGTAATCAGTGTGTATTCACCAGCGGCGGAGCGTCTCCTCAGTCGTGAGTCAGCAGTGAAAATAATCTCGTGGGTCCAGAAAACGTCCAGGGATACGCAAAACTCACAACCTCGTAAATCCGCTGGGTCGGCGGGACAGCTGGTTCAGAAACCTGCTCGGATTTACGGCCGCGCTGGTCTGCGAGTTCCTCTGCGGCATTCCGGACGTCAGGCTGGCCCTCGCGCTGTGATGGGGGTGGAGGGGGGGGGGGGGGGGGTTGGGGAGTGAATCTGAATCCCTGATAGGACGGGACAGATGCTGCTGGTGTTGATTGTAGACAGGCATGCAGAGGGGCAGCCCCGCTCCTTGCATGACCCAGATGTGAATAAGGGTGTGAAAACTTTTGCATGGTAGCTGACATGCAAGGCCGAGGAGTGTGTGCTAACTCTCTCTCTCTCTCTCTCTCTCTCTCTCTCTCTCTCTCTCTCTCTCTCTCTCTCTCTCTTCTTTCTCCTCTGTGTTGTTTTTGTTTTTGAATCTTCTGATCAGCGGCCGTCCAGAGTCCCGGTAAGTTCTCGCACGACAGATCAAAGCACACTTCAAAGTCATTAGTGTTACAGTGTTACAGTAATGATGTTTACTGTCAGTAACGCAGTGTTTCTTTACAGAAGCTTTTCAGTTGATCTTGAAAAGCTTCAGCTTCAGTGTGCTAACCATGATTTGCCGCCAGGTGAACCATGACTAGTCACGATACCTGAGCTGGACTGGTATTGGTGTTTCTAAGCTTTCTCTCTCTTCCCGCTGCTCTTACCCGCCGTCCACAAGGTTTCGCTCACATGGTGAAGTCTCCACAAGGTACGGCCCGTTTACGTCCTCTCTGATCTTCTGTCCAGTGTGTTTGATGTTTGTTGTATCTGAACTATATACACTGCACACACACACCTGCACTGCACACACACACACCTGCACTGTATATACATAGAACTGCACTGTACACACACACACACACACACTTGCACTGTATATACACACCTGCACTGTACACACACACACACACACACACCTGCACTGTATATACATATACCTGCACTACACACACACCTGCACTGTATATACATATAACTGTACTGTACACACACACACACACACACCTGCACTGTATATACATATAACTGCACTGTACACACACACACACACACACACACACACACACACTTGCACTGTATATACACACCTGCACTGTACACACACACACACACACACACACCTGCACTGTATATACATATACCTGCACTACACACACACCTGCACTGTATATACATATAACTGCACTGTACACACACACACACACACACCTGCACTGTATATACACACCTGCACTGTACACACACACCTGCACTGTATATACACACACACCTGCACTGTATATACATATAACTGCACTGTACACACACAAACACACACACCTGCACTGTATATACATATAACTGCACTGTACACACACACACACCTGCACTGTATATACACACCTGCACTGTACACACACACCAGCACTGTATATACATATAACTGCACTGTACACACACACACACACACACCTGCACTGTATATACACACCTGCACTGTACACACACACCAGCACTGTATATACATATAACTGCACTGTACACACACACACACCTGCACTGTATATACACACCTGCACTGTACACACACACCAGCACTGTATATACATATAACTGCACTGTACATACACACACACACACACACACCTGCACTGTATATACACACCTGCCCAGTACACACACACCTGCACCGTATATACATATAACTGCACTGTACACACACACACACCTGCACTGTATATAAAAACCTGCACTGTATATACATATAACTGCACTGTACACACACACACACACACACCTGCACTGTATATACACACCTGCACTGTACACACACATATACCTGCACTGTACACACACACACACACACACACTGTATATACACACCTGCACTGTACACACATATACCTGCACTGTACACACACACACACACACACACCTGCACTGTACACACACACACACACACACACACCTGCACTGTATATACACACCTGCACTACGCACACACACACCTGCACTGTACATACACACACCTGCACTGTACATACACACACCTGCACTGTACATACACACACCTGCACTGTATATACATATACCTGCACTGTATATACACACACCTGCACTGTACACACACACACACACCTGCACTGCACATACACACCTGCACTGCACATACACACACCTGCACTGTATATACACACCTGCACTGTATATACACACATCTGCACTGTACACACACACCTGCACTGTACACACACACCTGCACTGTATATACACACCTGCACTGTATATATACACATCTGCACTGTACACACACACCTGCACTGTATATACATATAACTGCACTGTACACACACACACACACACACCTGCACTGTACACACACACACCTGCACTGCACATACACACCTGCACTGCACATACACACCTGCACTGTA
The DNA here is from genome assembly GCA_021613375.1 of Megaleporinus macrocephalus. Classification (NCBI taxonomy): domain Eukaryota; kingdom Metazoa; phylum Chordata; class Actinopteri; order Characiformes; family Anostomidae; genus Megaleporinus; species Megaleporinus macrocephalus. The sequence goes on along the minus strand of CM038707.1, from coordinate 708,825 downwards.
TATACACACCTGCACTGCACATACACACCTGCACTGCACATACACACCTGCACTGCACATACACACCTGCACTGTATATACACACATCTGCACTGTACACACACACCTGCACTGTATATACATATAACTGCACTGTACACACACACACACACACACACCTGCACTGTACACACACACACACACACACACCTGCACTGCACATACACACCTGCACTGCACATACACACCTGCACTGTACATACACAACTGCACTGTACACATATACACACACACACCTGCACTGTACATACACACCTGCACTGTATATACACACCTGCACTGTACATACACAACTGCACTGTACACATATACACACACACACCTGCACTGTACATACACACCTGCACTGTATATACACACCTGCACTGTACATACGCACCTGCACTGTATATACACACCTGCACTGTACATACACACGCACACACCTGCACTGTACATACGCACCTGCACTGTATATACACACCTGCACTGTACATACACACGCACACACCTGCACTGTACATACGCACCTGCACTGTATATACACACCTGCACTGTACATACGCACCTGCACTGTATATACACACCTGCACTGTACATACACATACCTGCACTGTACACACACACGCACACACCTGCACTGTACATACACACCTGCACTGTATATACACACCTGCACTGTACATACACACCTGCACTGTATATACACACCTGCACTGCACATACACACCTGCACTGCACATACACACCTGCACTGTATATACACACATCTGCACTGTACACACACACCTGCACTGTATATACATATAACTGCACTGTACACACACACACACACACACACACCTGCACTGTACACACACACACACACACACACCTGCACTGCACATACACACCTGCACTGCACATACACACCTGCACTGTACATACACAACTGCACTGTACACATATACACACACACACCTGCACTGTACATACACACCTGCACTGTATATACACACCTGCACTGTACATACACAACTGCACTGTACACATATACACACACACACCTGCACTGTACATACACACCTGCACTGTATATACACACCTGCACTGTACATACGCACCTGCACTGTATATACACACCTGCACTGTACATACACACGCACACACCTGCACTGTACATACGCACCTGCACTGTATATACACACCTGCACTGTACATACACACGCACACACCTGCACTGTACATACGCACCTGCACTGTATATACACACCTGCACTGTACATACGCACCTGCACTGTATATACACACCTGCACTGTACATACACATACCTGCACTGTACACACACACGCACACACCTGCACTGTACATACGCACCTGCACTGTATATACACACCTGCACTGTACATACGCACCTGCACTGTATATACACACCTGCACTGTACATACACACCTGCACTGTATATACACACACTGTATATACACACACACACACACCTGCACTGTGCTGCATGTTACCTGTGCTGTATTGCTGTTTGGGATAATCTGATAAATTATTTTTCTGTGTGTAATAAGCTGGCGCAGTGCCAGTGACCCCGAATGCAGTGTTTTGAAGTCACACTCTGTTTTACTCCGATCACTTTTATTCTCCAGCTGATCTTCAGAGTTAATAATAATAATCGGACTGTACGGACTGTAAGACCAGTTTCTGAGGAAGACCAGGTGTCGGTGCTGGTCGTGATTAAGCTCTGCAGGACTGTGTGGATGGGATGATTGTGAGCTGGTTTACTAGTGAGCAGGTTTACCAGTGAGCTGGTTTACTAGTGAGCTGGTTTACTGAGTAATCAGTTTAAATACACCTTTATAGAAAAAACTCTCTTTACTTTTAATATGAGTGAATGGAACCAGAATTTTTTCCAAACTATTTTGGAGCATTTCTATTGGTCCACAATGTAAACAGCAGCGGTCGTGTTGAAATGATAAATATAAATAAATAAATAAATAAATAGAAAAATGAAAACCTTCAAAAATGGACATGTTGTTCTTCAGACAGTGACGATTTACTCCACAGCTAACAGGTTAAGCAATATAAATAATATATAATGTACATGATATAGTATTATTATATTATATATTATTATATTATATATACCACCTAGAAGATTAGTGTTGATTAATTGTGAACTGTGTTAACTTAGAATAATAAGGGGGGGTCATAAAAGGGTTAACTGGTTAATAATGTAGTGAACAGTGAACTGCATGCACACGTAGCACTAGTGAACTGCATGCCTACATGACCTGCTCTAGAATTTATCCTGCTTTTCCTACAGTATCTGATTTCACTCAGCAGTTTCTCTCTGTCTGTCTATCTGTCTGTCTGTCTGTCCCTGTCTGTCTTCTTGTCCTCCACCTCGTCCCGATCTGTCCCCGCCCCTCTGTGATCGTGGACTCTGCTCCGATATCTCTGTAGGCAGAAACAAAGGTACAGCATGCTTTCCTTCCCGACGCCGCGATGCTGGTTACACATCGCGGTGCTTCTATTATTCATTGTGTTGATGCTGGTGAGACGATGGTGAGATCTTTGGCCGTGCGAGTCTCCTCTGCTCGCGGCCGCGGAGACGAAATGTCAAAGTGAATGAGCGGTTCACTGTGGTCACGTAGAAGTGCTGAATTATTCAGAGAGACGAGCTCCTAATACTCAGCGTAAATACTGACATCACTGTTTCTACACTGGAGGTCCTTATTTATTTATTTATTTGTTTGTTTGTTTATTTGCTTATTTGTTTATTTGTTTATTTATTTGTGCTGATGAAAGGGTGGAAGCTGTGTAGGATGTGTGTAGTGATTGTATAGGTATATGTTTTTAACAGTAGGTTTGTTTACTTCACCTGGTGCTGCTGCCTCGCCGGAGGCCTCGTGTTGCAGTGTAAAGGAGACCTGGCGCCTCGCGAGGCAGCTGTATAATTCAGAGGATGATACTCGGCTGAGCGGCTGACTCTGCTGTACTTCCTTAAATGTTTTAGTTCGAGGCGGCAGACAACGAGTCAGTGAACCCTTTAGAACCTCACCGACACCACCGACATATAACCACACAGCCCTAAACCGTCCTGAGTCTCTGTGTGTGTGTGTGTGAGGGTGAGAGTGTGTGTGTGAGTGTGTGTGTGTGTGAGTGTGTAAGGGTGAGACTGTGTGTGTAAGGGTGAGACTGTGTGTAGGGTGAGAGTGTGTGTGTAAGGGTGAGAGTGTGTGTGTAAGGGTGAGTGTGTGTGTGAGTGTGTTAGGGGGTGAGTGTGTGTGTGCAAGGGTGAGAGTGAGTGTGTAAGGGTGAGAATGTGTAAGGGTGAGACTGTGTGTGTAAGGGTAAGACTGTGTGTGTAGGGTGAGGGTGTGAGTGTGTAAGGGTGAGTGTGTGTGAGTGTGTTAGGATGAGAGAGTGTGTGTGTATGTAAGAGTGAGAGTGTGTGTAAGGGTAAGAGTGTGTGTGTAAGGGTGAGAGTGTGTGTGTAAGGGTGAGTGTGTGTGAGTATGTTAGGGGTGAGTGTGTGTGTAAGGGTGAGAGTGTGTGTAAGGTGTGAGTGTGTAAGGGTGAGAGTGTGAGTGTGTAAGGGAGAGAGAGTGTGTGTAAGGGTGAGTGTGTGTGTGAGTGGGTAAGGGTGAGAGTGTGTGTGAGTGGGTAAGGGTGAGAGTGTGTGAATGTGTTAGGGTGAGAGTGTGTGTGAGTGTGTTAGGGTGAGAGTGTGTGTGTGAGTGTGTAAGGGTGAGAGTGTGTGTGAGTGTGTAAGGGTGAGAGTATGTGTGAGTGTGTAAGGGTGAGAGTGTGTGTATGTGTGTAAGAGTATGTGAGTGTGTAAGGGTGAGAGTGTGTGAGTGTGTTAGGGTGAGAGTGTGTGTGTTAGGGTGAGAGTGTGTGTGTGTGAGTGTATAAGGGTGAGAGTGTGTGTGTTAGGGTGAGAGTGTGTGTGTGAGTGTGTTAGGGTGAGAGTGTGTGAGTGAGTGTGTAAGGGTGAGAGTGTGTTAGGGTGAGACTGTGTGTGTGAGTGTGTTAGGGTGAGAGTGTGTGTGAGTGTGTTAGGGTGAGAGTGTGTGAGTGAGTGTGTAAGGGTGAGAGTGTGTTAGTGTGAGAGTGTGTGTGTGAGTGTGTTAGGGTGAGAGTATGTGTGAGTGTGTAAGGGTGAGAGTGTGTGAGTGTGTAAGGGTGAGAGTGTGTAAGGGAGAAAGTGAGTGTGAGTGTGCAAGGGTGAGAGAGTGTGTGAGAGTGTGTTAGGGTGAGAGTGTGAGTGTGTAAGGGTGTGAGTGTGTAAGGGTGAGTGTGTGTATGAGTGTGTAAGGGTGAGAGTGTGTGTGTGAGTGTGTAAGGGTGAGAGTGTGTGAGTGTGTAAGGATGAGAGTGTGTGAGTGTGTTAGGGTGAGAGTGTGTGTGTGAGTGTGTAAAGGTGAGAGTGTGAGTGTGTTAGGGTGAGAGTGTGTGTGTGAGTGTGTAAGGGTGAGAGTGTGTGTGTGAGTGTGTTAGGGTGAGATTGTGTGTGTGAGTGTGTAAGGGTGTGAGTGTGTAAGGGTGAGAGTGTGTGTGTGAGTGTGTAAGGGTGAGAGTGTGTGAGTGTGTAAGGGTTAGAGATCCAGTTCACAGACAGACGTCCTGGTTCTCTCCTGTAGAATTCAGCAGAACCTGATTTTCCCACCACCGTGTGTTGATACGGTTCTTCTGACGGAAGCCAGTGTTTTAATTTCTCCAGAAATAAAACTTCTCATTTAGACCAGAAAGTTCTGGAGCAAACCACTGTTCCAGCGGTCTCCTGGTCCATCCATGTGATCTTTATGTAAGTGATGTTCTGTTTGGAGGTCAGTGATGTTCTGTTTGGAGGTCAGTGGTGTTCTATTAGGAGGTCAGTGGTGTTCTATTAGGAGGTCAGTGATGTTTTGTTTGGAGGTCAGTGGTGTTCTGTTAGGAGGTCAGTGGTGTTCTATTAGGAGGTCAGTGATGTTTTGTTTGGAGGTCAGTGATGTTCTGTTAGGAGGTCAGTGATGTTCTGTTAGGAGGTCAGTGGTGTTCTGTTTGGAGGTCAGTGATGTTCTGTTAGGAGGTCAGTGGTGTTCTATTAGGAGGTCAGTGATGTTTTGTTTGGAGGTCAGCGATGTTCTGTTAGGAGGTCAGTGATGTTCTGTTAGGAGGTCAGTGGTGTTCTATTAGGAGGTCAGTGATGTTCTGTTAGGTGTTCAGTGATGTTCTGTTAGGAGGTCAGTGGTGTTCTGTTTGGAGGTCAGTGATGTTCTATTAGGAGGTCAGTGATGTTCTGTTAGGAGGTCAGTGATGTTCTGTTAGGAGGTCAGTGATGTTCTGTTTGGAGGTCAGTGATGTTCTGTTAGGAGGTCAGTGATGTTTTGTTTGGAGGTCAGCGATGTTCTGTTAGGTGTTCAGTGATGTTCTGTTAGGAGGTCAGTGGTGTTCTATTAGGAGGTCAGTGATGTTCTGTTTGGAGGTCAGTGATGTTCTGTTAGGAGGTCAGTGGTGTTCTATTAGGAGGTCAGTGATGTTCTGTTTGGAGGTCAGTGATGTTCTGTTAGGAGGTCAGTGACGTTCTGTTTGGAGGTCAGTGACGTTCTGTTTGGAGGTCAGTGATGTTCTGTTAGGAGGTCAGTGATGTTCTGTTAGGAGGTCAGTGATGTTCTGTTAGGTGTTCACTGATGTTCTGTTAGGAGGTCAGTGATGTTCTGTTAGAGGTCAGTGATGTTCTGTTTGGAGGTCAGTGATGTTCTGTTAGAGGTCAGTGACGTTCTGTTAGGAGGTCAGTGATGTTCTGTTAGGAGGTCAGTGATGTTCTGTTAGGTGTTCAGTGATGTTCTGTTAGAGGTCAGTGATGTTCTGTTAGGAGGTCAGTGATGTTCTGTTTGGAGGTCAGTGATGTTCTGTTAGGAGGTCTGTGATGTTCTGTTAGGAGGTCAGTGATGTTCTGTTAGGAGGTCAGTGATGTTCTGTTAGAGGTCAGTGATGTTCTGTTTGGAGGTCAGTGATGTTCTGTTAGAGGTCAGTGATGTTCTGTTAGAGGTCAGTGATGTTCTGTTAGGAGGTCAGTGATGTTCTGTTTGGAGGTCAGTGATGTTCTGTTAGGAGGTCAGTGATGTTCTGTTAGAGGTCAGTGATGTTCTGTTTGGAGGTCAGTGATTTTCTGTTAGGAGGTCAGTGATGTTCTGTTTGGAGGTCAGTGATGTTCTGTTAGGAGGTCAGTGATGTTCTGTTTGGAGGTCAGTGATGTTCTGTTAGGAGGTCAGTGATGTTCTGTTAGGAGGTCAGTGATGTTCTGTTAGAGGTCAGTGATGTTCTGTTAGGAGGTCAGTGATGTTCTGTTAGAGGTCAGTGATGTTCTGTTAGGTGTTCAGTGATGTTCTGTTAGGAGGTCAGTGATGTTCTGTTAGGAGGTCAGTGATGTTCTGTTAGGAGGTCAGTGATGTTCTGTTAGGAGGTCAGTGATGTTCTGTTTGGAGGTCAGTGAGTTTCTCCTGTCATTCACACCAGTGCTGGTCAGTGTTCTCCTGATGTTGAACTCCTGAACATTAGCATTAGCCACTGTGGCTTTAGCTGCTTAGAAATTCTCCTGGGTTCCTTTGTGACCTCACAGACTGTTACACACTTGGAGTGATCTTTGTTGACCTCTCCTGGGGGTGTAATGAGGGGCCTGAATCTCCACAATTTGAAGATCTACAAGCTCAGTTCTTCAAATAAAACAGGACTGAATACACCTGATCATCATCCCACTGACTGAACACTGTATCCACTCACTGTCCACTCTATTAGATACTCCTACTACTTGCTGGTCCACCTTGTAGATGTAAAGTCAGAGACAGTAGCTCATCTGCTGCTGCACAGTTTGTGTTC
>CM038707.1:681956-696956 GCA_021613375.1 Megaleporinus macrocephalus | reverse complement strand
CCATGTTCAGAGCTTCTCACGCAGAGTAATCAGTTCGTATCTTCATCATTACAGCTTTCTGTTTTTATGTGATGTGAATATTTGATGGTAGCTGGTTCGATATGAATCACTGTGTAACGGACTGATAGTGGTGAGCGAGACTGGAAGCCTAGAGGAGGTGACTGGTCTTCCCAGTGTCGTCCTGTAGAGCAGCGATACGTAAACCAGAGCTTTCTCCTCTCTCACGTCCAGTCACAGGGTCTTTCTTCTCAATCAGAGTCCTGTACACATCACGGCTGACCCTCTCAACCTGTGTGGGCAGACATCTGGGAGGAAACTTTTCCCACCAGAGACCCCAAAAACATAAAACATAGTTTGAATTCTTCGAGTCGAGGTTTATTTATGTAGCACCACAGACGCAAAGAAAACTCAAAGTGAGAGGAAGAAACCTCGAGAGGAACCAGACTCAGAACTGGAGCCCATCCTCCTCTGGTCCACACCGTAGAGAAGAACAAAGAACAGAGCCACATGAAAGATAAGATTTACAATTATATATTTATATGAACACATATATGTGAAACACAGCCGATGATCAGACTATTAGACTGTCCAGTATTCAGATTAACTACTGAAACCTGTGACTGTTAGAGTTTTTGTAACAAAGAGAACCTGCTCTGAAAAGCTGATGACGATCAGTCACTGTGACCAGTAAAACCTGTGAACTGGTCAGCAGTACTGGGGCACCCAGTCAAGGCAGATGAAGCAACAACATCAGACCACACGGGATGGACAGTTTACTATATACTCTCTGTTACTGACCCCAGATAACGTCCTGGTTCTGGCTGCAGTGTCTGAACTTACTGGAGCTGGTTAAGACTTTACTGGAACCAGAAACAGGACGTTATAGTAATCTACACTGGACATAAATACTGTTCTGAGTTCAGTAGTATTACTAGCTGTTCTGAGTCCTGTAGGTCAGTACAGTTCTGAGTTCAGTAATATTACTAGCTGTTCTGAGTCCTGTAGGGTCAGTACAGTTCTGAGGTCAGTAATATTACTAGCTATTCTGAGTCCTGTAGGGTCAGTACAGTTCTGAGTTCAGTAATATTACTAGCTGTTTTGAGTCCTGTAGGGTCAGTACAGTTCTGAGTTCAGTAATATTACTAGCTGTTCTGAGTCCTGTAGGGTCAGTACAGTTCTGAGTTCAGTAATATTACTAGCTGTTTTGAGTCCTGTAGGGTCAGTACAGTTCTGAGTTCAGTAATATTACTAGCTGTTTTGAGTCCTGTAGGGTCAGTACAGTTCTGAGTTCAGTAATATTACTAGCTGTTCTGAGTCCTGTAGGGTCAGTACAGTTCTGAGTTCAGTAATATTACTAGCTGTTTTGAGTCCTGTAGGGTCAGTACAGTTCTGAGTTCAGTAATATTACTAGCTGTTCTGAGTCCTGTAGGTCAGTACAGTTCTGAGTTCAGTAATATTACTAGCTGTTCTGAGTCCTGTAGGGTCAGTACAGTTCTGAGTTCAGTAATATTACTAGCTGTTTTGAGTCCTGTAGGGTCAGTACAGTTCTGAGTTCAGTAATATTACTAGCTGTTCTGAGTCCTGTAGAGTCAGTACAGTTCTGAGTTCAGTAATATTACTAGCTGTTCTGAGTCCTGTAGAGTCAGTACAGTTCTGAGTTCAGTAATATTACTAGCTGTTCTGAGTCCTGTAGGGTCAGTACAGTTCTGAGTTCAGTAATATTACTAGCTGTTCTGAGTCCTGTAGAGTCAGTACAGTTCTGAGTTCAGTAATATTACTAGCTGTTCTGAGTCCTGTAGAGTCAGTACAGTTCTGAGTTCAGTAATATTACTAGCTGTTCTGAGTCCTGTAGGGTCAGTACAGTTCTGAGTTCAGTAATATTACTAGCTGTTCTGAGTCCTGTAGAGTCAGTACAGTTCTGAGTTCAGTAATATTACTAGCTGTTCTGAGTCCTGTAGAGTCAGTACAGTTCTGAGTTCAGTAATATTACTAGCTGTTCTGAGTCCTGTAGGGTCAGTACAGTTCTGAGTTCAGTAATATTACTAGCTGTTCTGAGTCCTGTAGGTTCAGTACAGTTCTGAGTTCAGTAATATTACTAGCTGGTCTGGTCTGGTCTGGTCTGGTCTGGTCTGGTCTGATCTGATCTGCTCTGGTCTGGTCTGATCTGCTCTGGTCTGGTCTGGTATTGATTAGATTAGTAAACTAACTTTTATGGTTTTCTAATATTTAGCTTGAATCAGACGCAGTCTGATGTAGTCTGTGGGGGGTCTCAGACGGCGAGCAGACGGTGGGTTTAGGATGTTGGTGTGCTGGTTTCGGCCCTGGAGTGTCATCTTTAGTACTTACATGAATAACTATACTAGAACGTGGAGAGTAAGATTATAGGTTAAAAGTAAGTCTATCTATAGAACATATAGAATATATACGGCTTCAGGTTCCCTCTAACGTCCGGCCCCCTGACTCGGTATGCAGCTACAGGGGTCTCGGTGGGTGTTTCACTGAGGGGGCTGAACCTGTTTTGCACGTGAACTTGGGACGAGTCGTGCTGTTGTGGGACAGCGTTAGCTTTAGCATTAGCTAGGTCAACTGAAGTCATGGATGCTAGATTCCGTCTCTGACGTGTTTCAGTAGAACGTGGTGGAGATGAACAGTAACCCAGCCAGCAGGAGAAGCTCACCAGCTAAAGTTACTCTACACACAGGTAACCTAATACATATACAGGAGGAGGAGGAGGAGGAGGAGGGGCATAATTAGGGGCTATGTTGCCCTTTCCAGTTTGGGTATTGGGGTATCAGCATGCCGGGGCACCAGATCTCGGTTTAGGTAGGACTTGTTCTGCGGTTGGTCTAAAGACTGATATGTCTGCTGGCAGACGTTCTCTGGAGAGCATAACTAACGTCTAGAACGTATGTATAAAATTTTACTGCTAAGTTAAATGACGTGGGTATAAAATCGTTCTGTTTTATGCGGTGATAAAGTCGCGTTTATTGTGGAGCTCTATTAATAACAGGCAGATCTTCTGTAGAGGAAGTAATGGATTCTGCTCTGACCGGTCTTCTCCTTAGTAATTAAAGGCCTCACACCGGGACCGGGCTGGAGGCTCCAGGGCAGAGACCCGTCTGAGCGGGTGCTGAACTGAGAGCGGTGTGTAGGCACCACGGTTAGCGTACGTGAAGAAGACAGCTCGGGGATGAACTGGGTCTTCAAATTAAACCCAGAGCAGCGGCGTTCAGTGTATAAACACAGGTGACGTGGTAGTAACACAGTTCCTCGTATGAAGATTGAAAACTGAAATATTTATGTTCCTGCCTTCTGGCCAGCGAGCGCTGGGATCCCACCCACGTCCCAGGAGGAGAAGAGGCTCAGATGATGATGAATGAATGAATGAATGAATATTGCAGTGGAGCAGAGAAAACACGGTCGCTACGTGTCACAGCGTGTCAGTGATGATCGGCTGAACGAGTCAGAGCAGGCCTGTTCCAGGAGCAACAGCGTCTGACCGGTAGAGATATTTATTACTATCATCAGCACTGATACCGATCCACTGTCGTCAAAACGGGCCATACAGGAACCAATCAGATCGTTTCTTCACATACACGACTGTGAGCTGATAGTGTTTATCTGATCAATAATTCTGATCAATATTTATTACTGACTATTTGTCCCCTTTACGCTACAGACTGTCCCACATTCAGGGTGGACGAGTCTGGACCTGCCAGCCCTGTTAGGACTCCTCACTGGTCGGAGGATGTGATTAGATCTTTCAGAAGTGAGCTGGACTCGTTCTTCTGTCACAGGAGGTCCAGTAGTTACAGGAGGTGTAGGAGCTGTAGGAGGTGCAGGAGGTGTAGGAGGTACAGGAGATGCAGGAGGTACAGGAGGTGTAGGAGGTACAGGAGGTGTAGGAGGTGCAGGAGGTGTATAAGGTACAGGATGTACAGGAGGTGTAGGAGGTACAGGAGGTGTAGGAGGTACAGGAGGTGTAGGAGGTGCAGGAGGTGTAGAAGGTACAGGATGTACAGGAGGTGTAGGATGTACAGGAGGTGTAGGAGGTGCAGGAGGTACAGGAGGTGTAGGAGGTGCAGTAGGTACAGGAGGTGTAGGAGCTGCAGTAGGTACTAGAGGTGTAGGAGCTGCAGGAGGTGTAGGCGGTACAGGAGGTGCAGGAGATGCAGGAGGTGCAGGAGGTGCAGTAGGTACAGGAGGTGCGGAAGGTACAGGAGGTGTAGGAGGTGCAGTAGGTACAGGAGGTGTAGGAGGTGCAGGAGGTGCAGTAGGTACAGGAGGTGTAGGAGGTACAGGAGGTGTAGGAGGTGTAGGAGGTGCAGGTGTTTGTGTGCAGCCTGTGTAATTGAGTCATTGTCTCTGAGCTATGCTGTCTCGCCCCAGTAGGCAGTTGGATAAAGGTGACCTCCTCCTTTTGTTGTACTCTCCCGCGTCTCCCTCGCTGCGTCTCCCTTGCTGCGTCTCCCTCGCTGCGTCTCCCTCACTGCGTCTCCCTCGCCCCCGTCTGGAAACTCGTCAGCTTAGCTTCTCCACGTTTAGTGATGATTAAATTCAGACAGAAACGAAAGACTCTTTTCTGTTAGTCTGCTGATGGTCAGAGGGTGGAGGGGTAGATGTAGCAGAAGCTCCTCCTCCTCCTCCTCCTCCTCCTCCGCGCTGGGGGAATGTGCTGGTGAGGCAGTTTCTCCTCGTTAGCGAGTGTGTGCTGTAGAGGACGCTGGGATTGCATCATTGCAGAGCTGGAGGAGAAGCTGGATCTGGAGACTGTAGACACGTGAGGATTCAGTTTCTGTCTTTCACTCCTTCACTCCTTCTCTCAGTCTCTCCTGTACAGAGTGCTCAGCTCCCTCGACTCATCACCGGTTCCGTTGAGGTTCCGTTCAGGTTCCGTTCAGAACGTCTGAGATGATTATGATAAATATGAATAACGCTTCACGTCTGACTGAAACTAATAACTGGTCTCCTCCCAGTGACCTGGTTTCCAGTTTGATCCCCTGAACTGACACAACACCAAACCCCAACCTACCCCCCGGGATAGGGTGCTCACTGCCCCCTGGTGTGTGTGTGTGGGGGTGTGTGTGTGTGTGTGTATGTGGGTGTTTCACTACCCCCTAGTGTGTGTGTTCACTAGTGTGTGTGTGTGTGTGTATGTGGGTGTTTCACTGCCCCCTAGTGTGTGTGTTCACTAGTGTGTGTGTGTGTGTGTATGTGGGTGTTTCACTGCCCCCTAGTGTGTGTTCACTAGTGTGTGTGTGTGTGTGTATGTGGGTGTTTCACTGCCCCCTAGTGTGTGTGTTCACTAGTGTGTGTGTGTGTGTGTATGTGGGTGTTTCACTGCCCCCTAGTGTGTGTGTTCACTAGTGTGTGTGTGTGTGTGTATGTGGGTGTTTCACTGCCCCCTAGTGTGTGGGATGCTGCAGTGATGGAGGAGCTACTATAAACCTGCTACCCAAAACCTGTTCTGTAGAGGGCTGGGGAGGAGCTAACACACTAAACTCCGCCCCTTCACTGCATGAGTTTATTAATTGGACAGTAACTCACTTTCATATCAGCCAGTAAAGCACACAACCCCAAACTACTGAATACTGAGTACTGAGTACTAACCACAGTGTACTCACAGTACTGGTCAGTGAAATCACTGTACTGGTCAGTGAAATCACTGTACTGGTCAGCATAAAACTACTGGTCAGTGTAATCATTGTACTGGTCAGTGTAATAACTGTACTGGTCAGTGTAATAACTACTGGTACGCATAATCACTGTACTGGTCAGTGTAATAACTGTACTGGTCAGCATAATCACTGTACTGGTCAGTGTAATAACTGTACTGGTCAGTGTAATAACTGTACTGGTCAGTGTAATCACTGTACTGGTCAGCATAATCACTGTTCTGGTCAGTGTAATAACTGTACTGGTCAGTGTAATCACTGTACTGGTCAGTGTAATCACAGTACTGGTCAGTGTAATAACTGTACTGGTCAGTGTAATCACTGTACTGGTCAGTGTAATAACAGTACTGGTCAGTGTAATAACCGTACTGGTCAGTGTAATAACCGTACTGGTCAGTGTAATCACTGTACTGGTCAGTGTAATAACCGTACTGGTCAGTGTAATCACTGTACTGGTCAGTGTAATAACTGTACTGGTCAGATAAGTGTTGTAATGGTCAGCTCCTAATTCGCGCACTCTTACTGGACTGTGTTGTAAAGTGAGAGGAGCTCTGTGGGGGAGGAGTAGAGGCAGTGAGGAGGAGCGGGAGTGCTCTGGCAGGTGCCCGAGGGTGAAGCCACTCAAGAACATCCCGAGCATTCGGAGTGACCTGCTTTCCCGCTCCGTGTTTTTTCCATTACCCAGAGTGCCGTTCCATTTCACTCCCATCATTCATCTCTTCTCTTTCAGCCCAGCCCGGGAAGGACAGAGTCCCCCCCCCACCCGCTCCCCCCGCACTGCTCCCCTCCGTCCCTCTAAGCTGTACCCCCCCCACACTCTCTCTCTCTCTTTGTTTCTCTCGTCCGCCCCACCCCGTCTCCCTCTTCCGCTCGCGCTCTCTGATTGGTCAGCTCTGAGAGCTGGAGTGTGGAATCTGGTTCGGAGAGGAAGAAAAATCTTTCAGTGAAGAAGCCGGTTATCTCCTCTCGACGTGGCTTTGATTAATCACACTGTTTACCTCCTCGTGTCTTCTCCGCGTCGTCTCCGCGTCGTCTCCGCTTTCCCGTGATGCTGGGGGTCCCCAGAGCCCCCCGCTATGAATGTTTCTTTTTATAAAGGAAGAAGAAACGTTGTGGGATTGTTCCCGGCCTCCCGTCCTGTTCCTCACCTCCCGTCCTGTTCCTCACCTCCCGTCCTGTTCCCGACCTCCCGTCCTGTTCCTCACCTCCCGTCCTGTTCCTCACCTCCCGTCCTGTTTCTCACCTCCCGACCTGTTCCTCACCTCCCGTCCTGTTCCCGGCCTCCCGTCCTGTTCCCGGCCTCCCGTCCTGTTCCTCACCTCCCGTCCTGTTCCTCACCTCCCGTCCTGTTCCCGGCCTCCCGTCCTGTTCCTCACCTCCCGTCCTGTTCCCGGCCTCCCGTCCTGTTCCTCACCTCCCGTCCTGTTCCTCACCTCCCGTCCTGTTCCTCACCTCCCGTCCTGTTCCCGGCCTCCCGTCCTGTTCCTCACCTCCCGTCCTGTTCCTCACCTCCCGTCATGTTCCCGACCTCCCGTCCTGTTCCCGACCTCCCGTCCCGTTCCTGACCTCCCGTCCTGTCAGGGGGGCTCTACGTGGGCAGCAGGGGGGCGGAGCCCAATCTGAATATAAGGCGGCTGTTAATAACCTTTAATAGTCGGTGTTTGAAGATCCCGGTAACGGTGAGGAGCAGGTAACAGAGGACGTGGCTATTTGCTGCTCTGCATCTGCGCCTCCTCCTGCTCCTCCTGCTTCTCCTGCTGCTCCTGCTGCTGTTCGAAGGCCAGCGCTGCTTTGTTGTTACGAGTGAAACACCGACCTGCTGGTGTCTGGCAGCTGAGATCTGAGGGGGCTTTAAAGTGTTTGCTGTTCCTCGTTCTGTCCGCCTGGCTGGTGGTGGGGGTCTCGACCGGAACGTCTTCAGACATGTTTTTCTTTGCTGACTGTCGGTTGAAGTTGATTGACCTTCAGATTTTTGGCGAGGCAGGTACGGAGTGAACAGTGCTCTCCAGGTGTAAAGGAAACACACTCTTGCAGTCGGGGGGCTCAGAAAACACAGGCAGGCTTTGATGTGCTCTCTCCTGAGAGTGGGCTCCAGCGCTGGGGTTCTTCTACGTAGGCCTCGTCCCTGTCTCCCGTCTTCAGCTGCGTCTGGGCTGTATGGACATGTCATCGTCCTTCATGTCCTTCAGTTTGTGCTCTGCTGCGTCACCAAGTTCTAAACTGAATGTGTCTTCTGAAACCTCTCACTGCCACCTGTACCTGTACCCGTACCTGTACCTGTATAACTAGCTAGGACTGGTTGATGTTCAGTGTAAACAATGTAACACTGAAGTGACGTGTGTGGCGATTGTTGTTATTGTTGTTTATACAGGTCATCAGATGACGGTGTGTATTTATGATTGTTATGATTGTTATTTGGACCTAATCAGACTAATACTGTCATGTGTAGCGTCACCCAGCTTGTCCTTTGAAGTCTGAGTGGTCCCAGAGTGTCACCTGACTGGTGTGTCCTCACTGGTGTCTCCTGACCAGTATCTCTTTCATAATTCTATATATTACACATATAATTAAATTTCTTATTAGCTCTAAATATTAAATTACTAAACGGTCTTTGAAGCTGAAACAGATCTTTGGAAAGCTCTTCTTGTGCTTTAGTCTCGACTCACAGCTTCGTATTTAGGTGCACAGTGTTCTCCAGGTTCCTCCAGGTTTCTCCAGGCTTCTCCAGGCTTCTCCAGGTTTCTCCAGGCTCCTCCAGGCTCCTCCAGGCTCCTCCAGGCTCCTCCAGGCTCCTCCAGGCCCGGGCTGTGTGTGAGGTGGTGTGTGGGGAAGTTGTTTACTGGAACAGCTCACAGTAGTGCAGCTTTGAACATCACTGCGGGTTCCGTCACAAACACTGCTTTAAGTCAGCGGGATCCCAGTTTCTCCTCCTTCCCCGTCAGAGCTGTGACAGGTACGCAGTCTGATCCACTGCAGTCCAGCGCTGACACGCCGACGCTCCTGTTCATTATTCTCAGCTTTAGAGAAATCACGAGTCGATGGCTGAAGAACGTGTAGAACTTTATTTAGTGTTCTTACCACAACATCTACGACTTTAGTTTTATAACCAGACGTATTTAATAATTTAATATTTAACATATATACCTCGCCATATATACCTCACCATTTATACCTCTTCATATACCTCTCCATATATACCTCATCATATATCCCTCACTATATATACCTCTTCATATACCTCGCCATATATACCTCACCATATATACCTCTTCATATACCTCTCCATATATACCTCGCCATATATACCTCACCATATATACCTCTTCATATACCTCTCCATATATACCTCGCCATATATACCTCATCATATATACCTCACCATATATACCTCTTCATATACCTCTCCATATATACCTCTTTATATACCTCACTATATATACCTCTTCATATACCTCTCCATATATACCTCAATATATATACCTCTTCATATATACCTCACCATATATACCTCACCATATATTCCTCAACATATATACCTCACTATATATACCTCTTCATATATACCTCTTCATATATACCTCACCATATATACCTCACCATATATACCTCAATATATATACCTCTTCATATATACCTCACCATATATACCTCAATATATATACCTCTTTATATATACCTCACCATATATACCTCACTATATACACCTCTTCATATATACCTCTTCATATACCTCTCCATATATACCTCTCCATATATACCTCACCTTATACACCTCTCCATATACCTCACTATATACCTCTCCATATATATCTCACCATATACCTCGCCATATATACCTCACCATATACTTCAGCATACATACCTCTCCATATACCTCTCCATATATACCTCACCATATATACCTCACCATATATACCTCACCATATATTCCTCACCATATATACCTCACGTATATATACCTCTTCATATATACCTCTTCATATACCTCACCATATATACCTCACCATATATACCTTACTATATATACCTCTTCATATATACCTCACCATATATACCTCGCCATATATACCTCACCATATATACCTCTTCATAGACCTCTCCATATATACCTCGCCATATATACCTCGCCATATATACCTCACCATATATACCTCTTCATATACCTCTCCATATATACCTCGCCATATATACCTCACCATATATACCTCTTCATATACCTCTCCATATATACCTCGCCATATATACCTCATCATATATACCTCACCATATATACCTCTTCATATACCTCTCCATATATACCTCTTTATATACCTCACTATATATACCTCTTCATATACCTCTCCATATATACCTCAATATATATACCTCTTCATATATACCTCACCATATATACCTCACCATATATTCCTCAACATATATACCTCACTATATATACCTCTTCATATATACCTCTTCATATATACCTCACCATATATACCTCACCATATATACCTCAATATATATACCTCTTCATATATACCTCACCATATATACCTCAATATATATACCTCTTTATATATACCTCACCATATATACCTCACTATATACACCTCTTCATATATACCTCTTCATATACCTCACCATATATACCTCTCCATATATACCTCTCCATATATACCTCACCTTATACACCTCTCCATATACCTCACTATATACCTCTCCATATATATCTCACCATATACCTCGCCATATATACCTCACCATATACCTCAGCATACATACCTCTCCATATACCTCTCCATATATACCTCACCATATATACCTCACCATATATACCTCACCATATATTCCTCACCATATATACCTCACTATATATACCTCTTCATATATACCTCTTCATATACCTCACCATATATACCTCACCATATATACCTTACTATATATACCTCTTCATATATACCTCACCATATATACCTCGCCATATATACCTCACCATATATACCTCTTCATATACCTCTCCATATATACCTCGCCATATATACCTCGCCATATATACCTCACCATATATACCTCTTCATATACCTCTCCATATATACCTCGCCATATATACCTCACCATATATACCTCTTCATATACCTCTCCATATATACCTCGCCATATATACCTCATCATATATACCTCACCATATATACCTCTTCATATACCTCTCCATATATACCTCGCCATATATACCTCATCATATACCTCAGCATATATACCTCTCCGTATATACCTCACCATATATACCTCACTATATACCTCACCATTTATACCTCATCATTTACCTCAGCATATATACCTCGCCATACATACCTCACCATATATACCTCACCTTATACACCTCTCCATATACCTCACTATATACCTCTCCATATATATCTCACCATATGACTCGCCATATATACCTCACCATATACCTCAGCATACATACCTCTCCATATACCTCTTCATATATACCTCACCATATATACCTCACCATATATACCTCACTATATATACCTCTTCATATATACCTCTTCATATACCTCACCATATATACCTCACCATATATACCTTACTATATATACCTCTTCATATATACCTCACCATATATACCTCACCATATATACCTCACTACATATACCTCTTCATATATACCTCTTCATATACCTCTCCATATATACCTCACCTTATACACCTCTCCATATACCTCACTATATACCTCTCCATATATACCTCACCATATACCTCGCCATATATACCTCACCATATACCTCATTATATACACCTCACCATATACCTCACTATATACCTCTCCATATATACCTCTCCATATACCTCTCCATATATACCTCACCATATATACCTCGCCATATATACCTCACCCTATACCTCAGCATATATACCTCTCCATATATACCTCTCCGTATATACCTCACTATATACCTCACCATATATACCTCACCATATACCTCAGCATATATACCTCTCCATATATACCTCTCCATATATACCTCACCATATATACCTCGCCATATATACCTCACCCTATACCTCAGCATATATACCTCTCCGTATATACCTCACTATATACCTCACCATATATACCTCACCATATACCTCAGCATATATACCTCTCCATATATACCTCTCCATATATACCTCTCCATATATACCTCACTATATACCTCGCCATATATACCTCACCATATACCTCAGCATATATACCTCACCATATACCTCAGCATATATACATCTCCATGTATACCTCACCATATATACCTCACCATATATACCTCACTATATATACTTGCCAGGTCAGTGCATTAAAAAGAATTTGAACCAATCGCAGTGCTGGCAGTATTCATAATTAGTCCTGAGTACTGAAACTCTACTTTACAAACTCAGCACAGCTCTTTAGTTGTAATTGTTTTTTGAAGGGGGTCTTTGTTCCTTTATTGGGGTCCCGTGTAGTCGCCCCCTCGCTGTCTGGGAGTGGTTTATACGTGACTGACTGATAGACTGGAGGTTTTACTCTGGGTGGAGTTCAGATCAGGAAGCATGGTGCTCTCTGTGGTGTACTTCAGAGCTCGGTCTCTGGGTCACTTGATCAGTGAACATGGAGTTAACAGCCGTAGCCACACTGACGATACACAGCTGTAACTCTTTGCTGCAGCTGATGAAGTAGGTCTGTTGATTGGCTAGTTAATAATCAAGTATAATAAATTACATCTGTTCTGATTTAAACAGCGGCTGAGGAACACTACTCGCTTCCTGAGTAGTCAGTGTTATTTAAAGTCAGTCTCGATCTTTTAGTTAGGCTCCGTGTTTACTAATGGATCAAGATCTCGGGGTTCCAGGCTGAAGATCTGGTCTGGAAGCCCAAAGCGTTCCAGGAAACATGAAAACGCTCAAAGACATTCGAGCAGCGCCGTCGTGCCCCGAACATCACCAGAACACACCTAATTACTGCTCGTCCTCCGGGTCGAGGCGGCCCCGAGGCAGAACACCGAGGCTCCTGCGTTAGCGCACCGCCGCATGACTAGCGTATGTACCGTGAGCCGCAGCCGAGCGGGAACCAGCCGTGATCTACGCTCCAGCCTAATCACCACATCTGACTGAGTAATGAGGAGATGCACGTTGGCGCTTCAGTGCCAGGAACACATTAGCACACAGTGATTCATCTTCTCCAGCTCCACTGTCCTGCAGCCAGCCACCTCGTACCTTCAGCACAGCGTCTCTGCGGGAGCAGCAGAGGCCCAGCAGATCTGAGATCAGTACAGAGAGCTCCCTCCCTTCTCCTTTTAAACCTCCTCTCTCGTCTCTAATTTAAATTACCGGGAAGGGAATCTGGCCTGTGGAAGCTGGGAGGCGTGAGGAGCCTGAAATGAGCGGCGCGGGGAGGAAGTGAAGGAAAACAGATTGTGAGAAGAGTGCGAGTGAGAGAAGGAGTGGAGGTGCTGGGTGTAGTTAATGTATGTTGTGTGAATCTCTCGCTGGGAATCACATTTAATTCTTCTCTGGCTGTTTGTTCTTGTTCTCTTTGTCTTCTAATCTCACCTTCAGGAGACACGTTCAGGTGTTTAACCCTTTGATGCTTGAGCTAATCAAACCCCAGAGTATTGTATGTTACTGTATGTACGGCTGAGGATCTGTTTAGTAAATCTAGTAAAATCAGTTTATTTTATTATTTAATGTTTCAAGTGTTCATTAAAATCTTGTTTTTGAACAAATTTTAAATCAGAATTTAATTCTTATTTATTTACTTCATAAACAAAAACAGTGTAAATATGTTCCCAATTGTAAATGTTTACAAGCGTCAGCAGTTCCTATCAGACTCGGTCGTAATGGTCAGTGTGTGTGGAGGAGCTGCTATGGTGCGGGTGGTCAGTGTGTGTGGAGGAGCTGCTATGGTGCGGGTGGTCAGTGTGTGTGGAGGAGCTGCTATGGTGCGAGTGGTCAGTGTGTGTGGAGGAGCTGCTATGGTGTGGGTGGTCAGTGTGTGTGGAGGAGCTGCTATGGTGTAGGTGGTCAGTGTGTGTGGAGGAGCTGCTATGATGTGGGTGGTCAGTGTGTGTGGAGGAGCTGCTATGGTGTAGGTGGTCAGTGTGTGTGGAGGAGCTGCTATGGTGCGAGTGGTCAGTGTGTATGGAGGAGCTGCTATGATGTGGGTGGTCAGTGTGTGTGGAGGAGCTGCTATGGTGCGAGTGGTCAGTGTGTGTGGAGGAGCTGCTATGGTGCGAGTGGTCAGTGTGTGTGGAGGAGCTGCTATGGTGCGAGTGGTCAGTGTGTGTGGAGGAGCTGCTATGATGTGGGTGGTCAGTGTGTGTGGAGGAGCTGCTATGGTGCGGTGGTGGTCAGTGTGTGTGGAGGAGCTGCTATGGTGCGGGTGGTCAGTGTGTGTGTGGAGGAGCTGCTATGGTGCGGGGTGGTCAGTGTGTGTGGAGGAGCTGCTATGGTGACGGGTGGTCAGTGTGTGAGGAGGAGCTGCTATGGTGCGAGTGGTCAGTGTGTGTGGAGGAGCTGCTATGGTGTGGGTGGTCAGTGTGTGTGGAGGAGCTGCTATGGTGTAGGTGGTCAGTGTGTGTGGAGGAGCTGCTATGAAGTGGGTGGTCAGTGTGTGTGGAGGAGCTGCTATGGTGTAGGTGGTCAGTGTGTGTGGAGGAGCTGCTATGGTGAGCGAGTGGTCAGTGTGTGTGGAGGAGCTGCTATGATGTGGGTGGTCAGTGTGTGTGGAGGAGATGCTATGGTGCGGGTGGTCAGTGTGTGTGGAGAGCTGCTATGGTGCGGGTGGTCAGTGTGTGTGGAGGAGCTGCTATGGTGCGGGTGGTCAGTGTGTGTGGAGGAGCTGCTATGGTGCGGGTGGTCAGTGTGTGTGGAGGAGCTGCTATGGTGCGAGTGGTCAGTGTGTGTGGAGGAGCTGCTATGGTGTGGGTGGTCAGTGTGTGTGGAGGAGCTGCTATGGTGTAGGTGGTCAGTGTGTGTGGAGGAGCTGCTATGATGTGGGTGGTCAGTGTGTGTGGAGGAGCTGCTATGGTGTAGGTGGTCAGTGTGTGTGGAGGAGCTGCTATGGTGCGAGTGGTCAGTGTGTGTGGAGGAGCTGCTATGATGTGGGTGGTCAGTGTGTGTGGAGGAGCTGCTATGGTGCGGGTGGTCAGTGTGTGTGGAGGAGCTGCTATGGTGTGGGTGGTCAGTGTGTGTGGAGGAGCTGCTATGGTGTGGGTGGTCAGTGTGTGTGGAGGAGCTGCTATGATGTGGGTGGTCAGTGTGTGTGGAGGAGCTGCTATGGTGCGGGTGGTCAGTGTGTGTGGAGGAGCTGCTATGGTGT
>CM038707.1:673669-676169 GCA_021613375.1 Megaleporinus macrocephalus | reverse complement strand
CACTTCTCAGTTCAGTAGTCCTAATTTATTAATTAAACCTGAAAATCTGACAATCTGAAAATCTAAAAAACCTGAAAACCTGAAAACCTAAAAATCTGGAAATCTAAAAACCTGACAATCTGAAAACCTGACGATCTGAAAATCAAAAAATCTTAAAACCCAAAAACCTGATAACCTACAAATTTTAAAATCTGAAAACCTGATAACCTACAAACCTGAAAATCTGAAAACCTGATAACCTACAAATTTGAAAATCTGAAAACCTAAAAATATGAATATCTGAAAACCTGAAAATCTGAAAACCCAAAATCTGAAAACCTAAAAATATGAAAATCTGAAACCCCAAAAACCTAAAAATCTGATAATCTAAAAAAAATCTAAAAACCTGACAATCTTAAAATCTTAAAACCCAAAAACCTGAAAACCTAAAAACCTGAAAATCTGATAACCTGAAAATCTAAAAATCTGAAAACTCAAGAACGTAAAAATCAGAAAACCTGAAAATCTTAAAACCCAAAAACCTAAAAAAATTAAAAAATCGAAAAATCGGAAAACCTAAAAATATATAAAATATGAAAATCTGAAACCCCAAAAACCTAAAAATCTGATAATCTAAAAAAATCTGAAAATCTTAAAACCCAAAAACCTGAAAACATGAAAATCTGAAAAACTGATAACCTACAAATTTTAAAATCTGAAAAGCTGAAAGTTTAAAAATTTTAAAATCTCAAAACCTAAAAATATGAATATCTGAAAACCCAAAAACGTAAAAATCTGAAAATCTGAAAACCTGAAAATATTAAAACCCAAAAACCTGAAAGCCTAAAAACCTGAAAATCTAAAAAACCTGATAACCTACAAATGTGAAAATCTGAAAACCTGATAACCTACAAATTTGAAAATCTGAAAATCTAAAAATATGAATATCTGAAAACCTGAAAATCTGAAAACGTCAAAATCTGAAAATCTGAAAACCTGAAAATCTGAAAATATTAAAACCCAAAAACCTGAAAATCTAAAAAACCTGATAACCTACAAATCTGAAAATCTGAAAACCTGATAACCTACAAATTTAAAAATCTGAAAATCTAAAAATATGAATATCTGAAAACCTGAAAATCTGAAAACCTAAAAAAATGTAAAAATAAAAAAAAACGAAAAAATAAAAACCTGAAAATATGAAAATCTGAAACCCCAAAAACCTAAAAATCTGAAAAAATCGGAAAACCTGACATTCTGAAAATCTTAAAACCCAAAAACCTGAAAATATGAAAATATGAAAACCCGATAACCTACAAATTTTAAAATCTGAAAAGCTGAAAGTCTAAAAATTTTTAAATCTCAAAACCTAAAAATATAAAAATCTGAAAACCTGAAAATCTGAAAACCCAAAAACGTAAAAATCTGAAAATCTGAAAACCTGAAAATCTGAAAATCTGAAAATATTAAAACCCAAAAACCTGAAAGCCTAAAAACCTGAAAATCTAAAAAACCTGATAACCTACAAATCTGAAAATCTGAAAACCTGATAACCTACAAATTTGAAAATCTGAAAACCTAAAAATATGAATATCTGAAAACCTGAAAATCTGAAAACCTAAAAAAATGTAAAACTTGAAAAATCAGAAAACCTAAAAATATGAAAATCTGAAACTCCAAAAACCTAAAAATCTGATAATCTAAAAAAATCTGAAAACCTGACAATCTGAAAATCTTAAAACCCAAAAAGCTAAAAACATGAAAATCTGAAAACCCTATAACCTACAAATTTTAAAATCTGAAAAGCTGAGTCTAAAAATTTAAAAATCTCAAAACCTAAAAATATGAATATCTGAAAACCTGAAAATCTGAAAACCCAAAAACGTAAAAATCTGAAAATCTGAAAACCTGAAAATCTGAAAATATTAAAACCCAAAAACCTGAAAGCCTAAAAACCTGAAAATCTAAAAAACTGATAACCTACAAATCTGAAAATCTGAAAACCTGATAACCTACAAATTTGAAAATCTGAAAACCTAAAAATATGAATATCTGAAAACCTGAAAATCTGAAAACCTAAAAAAATCTGAAAATCTAAAAACCTGAAAATCTGAAAACCTAAAAAAAATTAAAAATCGAAAAATCTGAAAACCTAAAAATCTGAAAATATAAAACCCCAAAAACCTAAAAATCTGATAATCTAAAAAAATCTGAAACCCTGACAATCTGAAAATCTTAAAACCCAAAAACCTGAAAACCTGATAACCTACAAATTTTAAAATCTGAAAACCTAAAAATCTAAAAATTTTAAAATCTGAAAACCTAAAAATATGAATATCTGAAAACCTGAAAACCCAAAAACATAAAAATTAGAAAACCTGAAAATCTTAAAACCTAAAAAAATGCAAAAATCAAAAATTCTGAAAACCCGAAAATCTGAAAACCTAAAAAATTAAAAAATCTAAAAATTGGAAAACCCAAAAATCTGAAAACCTGAAAATCTGAACATCTGACAACGTGA
>CM038707.1:658669-661169 GCA_021613375.1 Megaleporinus macrocephalus | reverse complement strand
ACACACACACAACAACACACAACAACACAACAACACATCAACACATCAGCAACACTGTAGCACACACACACACACACACAACACAACAACATACGCAACACACACACACACACACACACACACAACAACATATGCAACACACACACACACACACACAACAACACACAACAACACAACAACACATCAACACATCAACACATCAGCAACACTGTAGCACACACACACACACACACACACAACACAACAACATACGCAACACACACACACACACAACAACACAACAACATATGCAACACACACACACACACACACACACACACAACACATCAACAACACTGCAGCACACACATACAACACAACAACATACGCAACACACACACACACACACACAACAACACATCAACACATCAGCAACACTGTAGCACACACACACACACACACAACAACACATCAACACATCAGCAACACTGTAGCACACACACACACACACACAACAACACATCAGCAACACTGCAGCACACACACACACACAACAACACAACACATCAGCAACACTGTAGCACACACACACACACAAACACACACACACAACAACAACACAACAACACACCAACAACACTGCAGCACACACACACACACACACACACACACACAACAACACAACAACACATCAGCAACACTGTAGCACACAAACACACACACACACACACAACACAACAACATACGCAACACACACACACACACACACACAACACAACAACATATGCAACACACACACACACAACAACACACAACAACACAACAACACATCAACACATCAGCAACACTGTAGCACACACACACACACACACACAACACAACAACATACACAACACACACACACACACACACAACACAACAACATATACAACCAAAAATAAACGAATAAACAAAAAAACGAATAAAATCTATTCAGTTTCAGTTCTTTAAATCAGAACTGCTGGGTTTTACTGGGTACTGCGTTCAGAACGGCCAGAACCGGACATTCCAGTGTCACTCAGTACAGACTGTTATTGATCATGTCTGATGTGGAGACGTCTGATTACTGCAGTGTTTAGAAATAAATATTTTTAATCAAAAACCAGCTGATCAGTGATCCCACTGACTGGTATTCCAAAATTCCTGAAGATGTCCTGACACACTTGTGCACACTCGGAGGGACTGGAAGCTTTATCCGCTCTCAGTAAAGCAGTTATGCCCCCCACCCACGGACATCGCCCCCCCTTCACTGTCGCCCACTGAGAAGGAATTGGTGAGTTTCTGACCTCCTGCTCCTCATTCCCACTCGGAACGTCTGGAGTTTCCTAAGATATCTTCCTCGGAGCTGCTAATCCGTGTAGCGGCGGGTTTTTAATATAAAAGTGTTTTATTTCCTCACAGAAACTAAATCGAGCTCAGGACCAGCGCAGACGTCACGTCTCGTCTGTCGTCGTGTGAACGGTTTTAGGAGGAACGTCTGGAAGAACGCAGGATTAGCAGAACACCTGGAGACTCCAGCAGGAACAGGATGAGTTTGAAGGTTTAAGGAAGGCTGCAGAGCGGAGGACTCTGTGAAGAACGTAGTCTGTACAGTATATAACACAGTTACGTCACACACAGCTGTACAGACTGACCTCAGATCAGACACCACGATCAGACAGATCAGACACCACGACCTCTAATAACCAGAACCTTCATATACCTCCACCACCAGCCACCACCATCTCCACACTCAGACCTTCAAATCACACAAGCAGCCGCCCAGTCTGGGTCTGTACTGTCTGGGTCTGTACTGTCTGGTCTGTACTGTCTGGTCTGTACTGTCTGGGTCTGTATTGTCTGGCTCTGTATTGTCTGGGTCTGTACTGTCTGGGTCTGTACTGTCTGGGTCTGGGTCTGTACTGTCTGGGTCTGTATTGTCTGGCTCTGTATTGTCTGGGTCTGTACTGTCTGGGTCTGGGTCTGTACTGTCTGGGTCTGTACTGTCTGGCTCTGTACTGTCTGGCTCTGTATTGTCTGGGTCTGTACTGTCTGGGTCTGTACTGTCTGGGTCTGTACTGTCTGGTCTGTACTGTCTGGTCTGTACTGTCTGGGTCTGTATTGTCTGGCTCTGTATTGTCTGGGTCTGTACTGTCTGGGTCTGTACTGTCTGGGTCTGGGTCTGTACTGTCTGGGTCTGTATTGTCTGGCTCTGTATTGTCTGGGTCTGTACTGTCTGGGTCTGGGTCTGTACTGTCTGGGTCTGTACTGTCTGGGTCTGTACTGTCTGGTCTGTACTGTCTGGGTCTGTATTGTCTGGTCTGTACTGTCTGGGTCTGTATTGTCTGGGTCTGTATTGTCTGGTCTGTACTGTCTGGATCTGTATTGTCTGGTCTGTACTGTCTGGGTCTGTATTGTCTGGGTCTGTATTGTCTGGGTCTGTACTGTCTGGTCTGTACTGTCTGGTCTGTACTGTCTGGGTCTGTACTGTCTGGGTCTGTAC
>CM038707.1:633669-651169 GCA_021613375.1 Megaleporinus macrocephalus | reverse complement strand
CCAGCACAGTCCCTACACCAACACAGTCCCTACACCAACACAATCCTTACATCAACTCAGTCTTTACACCAGCACAGCCCTTACATCAGCTCAGTCCCTACACCAACACAGTTCCTACACCAACACAGTTCTTACACCAGCACAGTCTTCACACCAGCAGTCTTTACACCAGCAGTCTTTACACCAGCACAATCTTTACACCAGCAGTCTTTACACCAGCACAGTCCTAACACCAGCACAGTCACTACACCGGCACAGTCCCTACACCAACACCATCCTTACATCAGCTTAGTCTTTACACCAACACAGTCCCTACACCAGCACAGTCCCTACACCAGCACAGTCCCTACACCAGCACAGTCCTTACATCAACTCAGTCTTTACACCAGCACAGCCCTTACATCAGCTCAGTCCCTACACCAACACAGTTCCTACACCAACACAGTTCTTACACCAGCACAGTCTTCACACCAGCACAGTCCTAACACCAGCACAGTTCCTACACCAACACCGTTCTTACACCAGCACAGTCTTCACACCAGCACAGTCCTAACACCAGCACAGTCCTTATACCAGCACAGTCTTTACACCAGCACAGTCTTCACACCAGCACAGTCCCTACACCAACACAGTTCTTACACCAGCACAGTCTTCACACCAGCACAGTCCTAACACCAGCACAGTCCTTACACCAGCACAGTCTTTACACCAACACAGTCTTCACACCAGCACAGTCCCTACACCAACATTTCTTACACCAGCACAGTCTTTACACCAGCACAGCCCTTACATCAGCTCAGTCCCTGCACCAACACAGTTCTTACACCAGCACAGTCTTCACACCAGCACAGTCCTAACACCAGCACAGTCCTTACACCAGCAGTCTTTACACCAGCACAGTCTTCACACCAGCACAGCCCTTACACCAGCACAGTCCTAACACCAGCACAGTCTTCACACCAGCACAGTCCCTACACCAACAGTCCTTACACCAGCACAGTCTTTACACCAGCACAGCCCTTACATCAGCTCAGTCCCTACACCAGCACAGTCCTTACATCAGCTCAGTCTTTACACCAGCAGTCTTTACACCAGCACAGTCTTCACACCAGCACAGCCCTTACACCAGCACAGTCCTAACACCAGCACAGTCTTCACACCAGCACAGTCCCTACACCAACAGTCCTTACACCAGCACAGTCTTTACACCAGCACAGCCCTTACATCAGCTCAGTCCCTACACCAACACAGTCCTTACACCAGCACAGCCCTTACACCAGCAGTCTTTACACCAGCACAGTCTTTACACCAGCACAGTCCTTACATCAGCTGCTTTACCTGCTTCACCTGCTTCACCTGCTTTACCTGCTTTACCTGCTTCACCTGCTTTACCTGCTTCACTTGCTTCATCTGCTTCACCTGCTTTACCAGCTTCACCTGGTACAGCTCAGATTCTGATCCTGCAGCTGCTGCCACATTAGTGTTATTAGAATATTTAACCTAATATTTAATAAACATTAAATACACCCTCCCCAACAACACCCTCCCCCACAACACCCTCCCCCACAACACCCTCCCCCACAACACCCGCCCCCACAACACCCTCCCCAACAACACCCGCCCCCACAACACCCTCCTCCACAACACCCACCCCCACAACACCCTCCCTCAAAACACTCTCCCCCACAACACCCTCCCCCACAAAACCCTCCCCCACAACACCCTCCCCAACAACACCCTCCCCAACAACACCCTCCCCCACAACACCCTCCCCACAACACCCTCCCCCACAACACCCTCCCCAACAACACCCTCCCCCACAACACCCTCCCCCACAACACCCTCCCCAACAACACCCTTCCCCACAACACCCTCCCCAACAACACCCTCCCCAACAACACCCTCCCCCACAACACCCTCCCCAACAACACCCTCCACCACAACACCCTCCCCCACAACACCCTCCCCAACAACACCTTCCCCACAACACCCTCCCCCACAACACCCGCCCCCACAACACCCTCCCCAACAACACCCTCCCCAACAACACCCTCCCCAACAACACCCTCCCCCACAACACCCTCCCCCACAACACCCTCCCCCACAACACCCGCCCCCACAACACCCTCCCCAACAACACCCGCCCCCACAACACCCTCCTCCACAACACCCACCCCCACAACACCCTCCCTCAAAACACTCTCCCCCACAACACCCTCCCCACAACACCCTCCCCCACAACACCCGCCCCCACAACACCCTCCCCAACAACACCCGCCCCCACAACACCCTCCTCCATTTATAACCCCTCAGTGTTTTAGTGTAGCTGTTGTTAACCCCTCAGTGTTTTAGTGTAGCTGTTTATAACCCCTCAGTTTTTTAGTGTAGCTGTTTATAACCCCTAAGTGTTTTAGCGTAGCTGTTTATAACCCCTCAGTTTTTTAGTGTAGCTGTTTATAACCCCTCAGTGTTTTAGTGTAGCTGTTTATAACCCCTCAGTGTTTTAGCGTAGCTGTTTATAACCCCTCAGTGTTTTAGTGTAGCTGTTTATAACCCCTCAGTGTTTTAGTGTAGCTGTTTATAACCCCTCAGTGTTTTAGTGTAGCTGTTTATAACCCCTCAGTGTTTTAGCGTACCTGTTTATAACCCCTAAGTGTTTTAGCGTAGCTGTTTATAACCCCTCAGTTTTTTAGTGTAGCTGTTTATAACCCCTCAGTGTTTTAGTGCAGCTGTTTATAACCCCTCAGTGTTTTAGCATAGCTGTTGTTAACCCCTCAGTGTTTTAGCATAGCTGTTGTTAACCCCTAAGTGTTGTAGTGTAGCTGTTTATAACCCCTCAGTGTTATAGCATAGCTGTTGTTAACCCCTAAGTGTTGTAGTGTAGCTGTTTATAACCCCTCAGTGTTTTAGTGTAGCTGTTTATAACCCCTCAGTGTTTTAGTGTAGCTGTTTATAACCCCTCAGTGTTTTAGTGTAGCTGTTGTTAACCCCTCAGTGTTTTAGTGTAGCTGTTGTTAACCCCTCAGTGTTTTAGTGTAGCTGTTGTTAACCCCTTAGTGTTTTAGTGTAGCTGTTGTTAACCCCTCAGTGTTTTAGCATAGCTGTTGTTAACCCCTCAGTGTTTTAGTGTAGCTGTTGTTAACCCCTCAGTGTTTTGGCATAGCTGTTGTTAACCCCTCAGTGTTTTAGTGTAGCTGTTGTTAACCCCTCAGTGTTTTAGCGTAGCTGTTGTTAACCCCTCAGTGTTTTAGCGTAGCTGTTGTTAACCCCTCAGTGTTTTAGTGTAGCTGTTGTTAACCCCTCAGTGTTTTAGTGTAGCTGTTGTTAACCCCTCAGTGTTTTAGCGTAGCTGTTGTTAACCCCTCAGTGTTTTAGTGTAGCTGTTGTTAACCCCTCAGTGTTTTGGCATAGCTGTTGTTAACCCCTCAGTGTTTTAGTGTAGCTGTTGTTAACCCCTCAGTGTTTTAGTGTAGCTGTTGTTAACCCCTCAGTGTTTTAGCGTAGCTGTTGTTAACCCCTCAGTGTTTTAGTGTAGCTGTTTATAACCCCTCAGTGTTTTAGTGTAGCTGTTGTTAACCCCTCAGTGTTTTAGCATAGCTGTTGTTAACCCCTAAGTGTTGTAGTGTAGCTGTTTATAACCCCTCAGTGTTTTAGTGTAGCTGTTTATAACCCCTCAGTGTTTTAGTGTAGCTGTTTATAACCCCTCAGTGTTTTAGTGTAGCTGTTGTTAACCCCTCAGTGTTTTAGTGTAGCTGTTGTTAACCCCTCAGTGTTTTAGTGTAGCTGTTGTTAACCCCTCAGTGTTT
The DNA here is from genome assembly GCA_021613375.1 of Megaleporinus macrocephalus. NCBI lineage: Eukaryota > Metazoa > Chordata > Actinopteri > Characiformes > Anostomidae > Megaleporinus > Megaleporinus macrocephalus. The sequence goes on along the minus strand of CM038707.1, from coordinate 647,363 downwards.
TAGCATAGCTGTTGTTAACCCCTCAGTGTTTTAGTGTAGCTGTTGTTAACCCCTCAGTGTTTTGGCATAGCTGTTGTTAACCCCTCAGTGTTTTAGGGTAGCTGTTGTTAACCCCTCAGTGTTTTAGCGTAGCTGTTGTTAACCCCTCAGTGTTTTAGTGTAGCTGTTGTTAACCCCTCAGTGTTTTAGTGTAGCTGTTGTTAACCCCTCAGTGTTTTAGCGTAGCTGTTGTTAACCCCTCAGTGTTTTAGTGTAGCTGTTGTTAACCCCTCAGTGTTTTAGTGTAGCTGTTGTTAACCCCTCAGTGTTTTGGCATAGCTGTTGTTAACCCCTCAGTGTTTTAGTGTAGCTGTTGTTAACCCCTCAGTGTTTTGGCATAGCTGTTGTTAACCCCTCAGTGTTTTAGTGTAGCTGTTGTTAACCCCTCAGTGTTTTGGCATAGCTGTTGTTAACCCCTCAGTGTTTTAGTGTAGCTGTTGTTAACCCCTCAGTGTTTTAGCGTAGCTGTTGTTAACCCCTCAGTGTTTTAGTGTAGCTGTTGTTAACCCCTCAGTGTTTTGGCATAGCTGTTGTTAACCCCTCAGTGTTTTAGTGTAGCTGTTGTTAACCCCTGTGTGAGGAAACCTAGACGACGCAGATCCAGAGAAGACCCTCGGTGGGTAAAATATTATGTGGACATTTATTATAATTCAATAGGTTCCAGTTGGATGTGCTTTTAGTCACAGTCCCCGATTTCCATAGCAACGGTGGACAGATTTCTCCAGACTGACCCTGAGAAAGTTCCAGAATTTACATTTATACTTTATGTTCTAAGTGGCTGTAATCGCACAATTTAAACACACACTGCAGAGAGAGAGCCAGGCTGACCAGCGGCCCCCCACACTGGCTGAGAAGATAAACCACACCTTCAAAACAGCTTTACACCCAATCAGACGCAAGTACAATACACTTCTTATTTACATGTTGTGCTTCGTGGGTAAGAGTTAATCTCAGGGTGTTTCAGTGACAGTGATCTGAACTGAACTTCTCATAAACGACGAATAGAGTTTAGTTTAACTTTTACATTTTATAAAAACAAGCTGCTCGACTGACTTTACTGACCACTTAGTACACACAGACCATCCATAACATTAACTCCACCTTCTCAGATCTCCACCCACTGTCCACTGTATCAGCTCCACTGACCATACAGGACCTCCACTCACTGTCCACTCTATCAGCTCCACTGACCATACAGGACCTCCACTCACTGTCCACTGTATCAGCTCCACTGACCATACAGGACCTCTACTCACTGTCCACTGTATCAGCTCCACTGACCATACAGGACCTCCACTCACTGTCCACTGTATCAGCTCCACTGACCATACAGGACCTCCCCTCACTGTCCACTGCTATCAGCTCCACTGACCATACAGGACCTCCACTCACTGTCCACTCTATCAGCTCCACTGACCATACAGGACCTCCACTCACTGTCCACTGTATCAGCTCCACTGACCATACAGGACCTCCACTCACTGTCCACTGTATCAGCTCCACTGACCATACAGGACCTCCACTCACACACACACACACACACATCCATACAGTCTCACACATACATACACACATAAATACACTCTCACAGACACACACATTCACACACACATACAGGCCTCTGAGTGATTTAAAAATAGAGCACTCTTCAGGACTCAGGCAAGGTTAACACGCTCTCACTCCTGTTAACCGCTGCTGGGAGGATCTCTCCTTTTCATTAACAGACCTCCACTATCCTCCTTCTCCCTCCTCCTCCTGCTTCTCTTCCTCCTCCCTCCCTCTCCTCCTCTTCTTCCTCCTCAGGCCAGAATTTACATTCATCTCTAAAACATCACTTTATTTCAGCTGGAAACACACTCAGCTGAGACACTACACGGAGGTACACACGCTGTCACACCTGCACAGGCTCATGATCAGCAGCTGAGCTGGAGGGAGAACACTGGGCTGGATGTTTATAAAGAATGAACAGATCAAGTTTATAGATATGTTATTGAACAAGTATTCAGAATTAGCTAAATTCATAACGGAGCTAAACCCAGCTGCTGCAAACTCAGCGGTAACAAAGCAGCCGTCCTCCTGCGCAGCGCCGAGACAGCAGCCCAACACCTCCGAGCACCCGGCTCTCTCCCGCACGCCAAAACACTTAACACAGCCTCTCTCCAAAATCCACACTCCACAAGCCCGTCACACTCGCCGGACTTTCTCTGAACAGAAAGAGCGAACACTGAGGAGTGAAAGGAGAAATCTATTAAACCCCCAGGAAAAGTTACACGCATACCATCAAATCCCACCAGGTGCACACTCCTTTGGACGCCTGCTGCTGCAGGAGAGGCCGAGGTCACTCTTTTACACACAGCACTGAATAAAAACACCAGCAGATGTCTGATCTGGTCTCCAGGCTGATCTGCACTCCTCCACGCTCGCTCCAGACGCCGGCCGGGAGTGAACGAGTTGAACTGGGCCTCTAAACCCGTGCGCTCAGACGGACTTAATTCCTTAGGAAGATATTCCCGGCGATAAAAGCCCCGAATGTTTACATAACATCGCAGGAAGGACTCACCTCTCTCACAGGTTCTGGCCCAGTACCCCGTCCCGGTGCAGTCGCAGATGAAGCGGTTCCAGCCCTCTTTGCAGACCCCGTTGTTTTTGCAGGGGTTGCTGTCGCATTGCTTGCTGTTCACTTTTCCGCAGGAGGCTTTGATCCCGGCTCGGTTCTGGGCCTCCGCGATCTGCCGGATGTCTTTGCTGCGGCCGTCGATGAACAGATCCCGGATACAACCGACGTAGCCGTAGTTCAGCATAGCGGTCCACAGTTCGGTGGGCAGGACCAGGTCGGCCCGGTTGTCGGGCAGCCCTCCCAGGTAAAGGTCCCCCTCCAGGTCCAGTATCTCGTTTTCGCCGGTGGCGGTGAAGGGCGTGCGGCGGCTGTTCACTGAGATGATTCCTGCAGAGGAATTCAAAATAAGCTCACGGAGACGGACATCACTACGCTTTAATCAGTGACCACTCGGGCTGGACTCTACAGGCAGCACTTCAACTCAAGTTTAGAAGCTCCGACTGGTTTAGACTGGACACAGTACCCACTGCTGCAGCGTCTGTAGAGTGAGTACAACACCAGTCTAAAGTTTGGAGACACCCACCTGACTATATCTGTGTATAGTTATAAACATGTACACAAATATTACTAAAACAAACATTTGAGTGTATTTAAATGTAAAAATGAGAATGTATATTTTTATAAGAGCTATAAAACCACCAAACCTGTTTATCAGAACAAGATCTCAGCATCTACACTATCTTCTTCAGTCCTGTTAGAGAAGCAGCTCATGTGGCTCCTCATGAAGCTGCTGGTCAGAATGTTCAAAGTATGTAACTGCATCAGAGCAAATGAGCTCATTTCTAAAAGACCCTCTAAACATTCTTTAAACACAACCAGATGTTTAATTCTGCTCCAGGAATAATTCCATACCGACTATTCTATAGTTCTGATCTCCTCAAACTTACTCACTAATATTAGTACTATTAATATAGTACACAGAAGAAGAACATTATTCACTAATATTAGTACTATTAATATAGAACACAGAAGAAGAACCTTATTCACTAATATTAGTACTATTAATATAGTACACATGAGAAGAACCTTATTCACTAATATTATTACTATTAATATAGTACACAGAAGAAGAACCTTATTCACTAATATTAGTACTATTAATATAGTACACATAAGAAGAACCTTATTCACTAATATTAGTACTATTAATATAGTACACAGAAGAAGAACCTTATTAACTAATATTAGTACTATTAATATAGTACACAGAAGAAGAACCTTATTCACTAATATTAGTACTATTAATATAGTACACAGAAGAAGAACCTTATTCACTAATATTATTACTATTAATATAGTACACAGAAGAATAACCTTATTCACTAATATTAGTACTATTAATATAGTACACAGAAGAATAACATTATTCACTAACATTAGTACTATTAATATAGTACACAGAAGAAGAACATTATTCACTAATATTAGTACTATTAATATAGTACACAGAAGAAGAACATTATTCACTAATATTAGTACTATTAATATAGTACACAGAAGAAGAACCTTATTCACTAATATTAGTACTATTAATATAGTACACAGAAGAAGAAGAACCTTTTTCACTAATATTATTACTATTAATATAGTACACAGAAGAAGAACATTATTCACTAATATTAGTACTATTAATATAGTACACAGAAGAACATTATTCACTAATATTAGTACTATTAATCTAGTACACAGAAGAAGAAGAACATTATTCACTAATATTATTACTATTAATATAGTACACAGAAGAAGAACCTTATTCACTAATATTAGTACTATTAATATAGTACACAGAAGAAGAACCTTATTCACTAATATTAGTACTATTAATATAGTACACAGAAGAACCTTATTCACTAATATTAGTACTATTAATATAGTACACAGAAGAACCTTATTCACTAACAATAGTACTATTAATATAGTACACAGAAGAAGAACCTTATACACTAATAATTAGTATTATTAATATAGTACATAGAAGAAGAACCTTATTCACTAATATTAGTACTATTAATATAGTACGCAGAAGAAGAACCTTATTCACTAATATTAGTACTATTAATATAGTACACAGAAGAAGAACATTATTCACTAATATTAGTACTATTAATATAGTACGCAGAAGAAGGACCTTATTCACTAATATTAGTACTATTAATATAGTACAGATAAGAAGAACATTATTCACTAATATTAGTACTATTAATATAGTACACAGAAGAACCTTATTCACTAATATTAGTACTATTAATATAGTACACATAAGAAGAACCTTATTCACTAATATTAGTACTATTAATATAGTACACAGAAGAAGAACCTTATTCACTAATATTAGTACTATTAATATAGTACACAGAAGAAGACTTATTCACTAATATTAGTACTATTAATATAGTACACAGAAGAACCTTATTCACTAACATTAGTACTATTAATATAGTACACAGAAGAAGAACCTTATTCACTAATAATTAGTATTATTAATATAGTACATAGAAGAAGAACCTTATTCACTAATATTAGTACTATTAATATAGTACGCAGAAGAAGAACCTTATTCACTAATATTAGTACTATTAATATAGTACACAGAAGAAGAACATTATTCACTAATATTAGTACTACTAATATAGAACACAGAAGAAGAACATTATTCACTAATATTAGTACTATTAATATAGTACACAGAAGAAGAACCTTATTCACTAATATTAGTACTATTAATATAGTACACAGAAGAAGAACATTATTCACTAATATTAGTACTATTAATATAGAACACAGAAGAAGAACCTTATTCACTAATATTAGTACTATTAATATAGTACACAGAAGAAGAACATTATTCACTAATATTAGTACTATTAATATAGTACACATAAGAAGAACCTTATTCACTAATTTTAGTACTATTAATATAGTACACATAAGAAGAAACTTATTCACTAATTTTAGTACTATTAATATAGTACAGATAAGAAGAACATTATTCACTAATATTAGTACTATTAATATAGTACACAGAAGAAGAACCTTATTCACTAATATTAGTACTATTAATATAGTACACAGAAGAAGAACATTATTCACTAATATTAGTACTATTAACATAGTACACAGAAGAACCTTATTCACTAATATTAGTGCTATTAATATAGTACACAGAAGAAGAACCTTATTCACTAATATTAGTACTATTAATATAGTACACAGAAGAAGAACCTTATTCACTAATATTAGTACTATTAATATAGTACACAGAAGAAGAACATTATTCACTAATATTAGTACTATTAATATAGTACACAGAAGAAGAACCTTATTCACTAATATTAGTACTATTAATATAGTACACAGAAGAAGAACCTTATTCACTAATATTAGTACCATTAATATAGTACACAGAAGAAGGACATTATTCACTAATATTAGTACTACTAAAATAGAACACAGAAGAAGAACCTTATTCACTAACATTAGTACTATTAATATAGTACACAGAATTCACTAATATTACTACTATTAATATAGTACACAGAAGAAGAACATTATTCACTAATATTAGTACTATTAATATTGTACACAGAAGAAGAACATTATTCACTAATATTAGTACTATTAATATAGTACAGATAAGAAGAACATTATTCACTAATATTAGTACTATTAATATAGTACACAGAAGAAGAACCTTATTCACTAATATTAGTACCATTAATATAGTACACAGAAGAAGGACATTATTCACTAATATTAGTACTACTAAAATAGAACACAGAAGAAGAACCTTATTCACTAACATTAGTACTATTAATATAGTACACAGAATTCACTAATATTACTACTATTAATATAGTACACAGAAGAAGAACATTATTCACTAATATTAGTACTATTAATATTGTACACAGAAGAAGAACATTATTCACTAATATTAGTACTATTAATATAGTACAGATAAGAAGAACCTTATTCACTAATATTAGTACTATTAATATAGTACACAGAAGAAGAACCTTATTCACTAATATTAGTACCATTAATATAGTACACAGAAGAAGGACATTATTCACTAATATTAGTACTACTAAAATAGAACACAGAAGAAGAACCTTATTCACTAACATTAGTACTATTAATATAGTACACAGAATTCACTAATATTACTACTATTAATATAGTACACAGAAGAAGAACATTATTCACTAATATTAGTACTATTAATATTGTACACAGAAGAAGAACATTATTCACTAATATTAGTACTATTAATATAGTACACAGAAGAAGAACCTTATTCACTAATATTAGTACTATTAATATAGTACACAGAAGAAGAACCTTATTCACTAATATTAGTACTATTAATATAGTACACAGAAGAAGAACCTTATTCACTAATATTATTACTATTAATATAGTACACAGAAGAATAACCTTATTCACTAATATTAGTACTATTAATATAGTACACAGAAGAATAACATTATTCACTAACATTAGTACTATTAATATAGTACACAGAAGAAGAACATTATTCACTAATATTAGTACTATTAATATAGTACAGATAAGAAGAACCTTATTCACTAATATTAGTACTATTAATATAGTACACAGAAGAAGAACCTTATTCACTAATATTAGTACCATTAATATAGTACACAGAAGAAGGACATTATTCACTAATATTAGAACTACTAAAATAGAACACAGAAGAAGAACCTTATTCACTAACATTAGTACTATTAATATAGTACACAGAATTCACTAATATTACTACTATTAATATAGTACACAGAAGAAGAACATTATTCACTAATATTAGTACTATTAATATTGTACACAGAAGAAGAACATTATTCACTAATATTAGTACTATTAATATAGTACAGATAAGAAGAACATTATTCACTAATATTAGTACTATTAATATAGTACACAGAAGAAGAACCTTATTCACTAATATTAGTACCATTAATATAGTACACAGAAGAAGGACATTATTCACTAATATTAGTACTACTAAAATAGAACACAGAAGAAGAACCTTATTCACTAACATTAGTACTATTAATATAGTACACAGAATTCACTAATATTACTACTATTAATATAGTACACAGAAGAAGAACATTATTCACTAATATTAGTACTATTAATATTGTACACAGAAGAAGAACATTATTCACTAATATTAGTACTATTAATATAGTACAGATAAGAAGAACCTTATTCACTAATATTAGTACTATTAATATAGTACACAGAAGAAGAACCTTATTCACTAATATTAGTACCATTAATATAGTACACAGAAGAAGGACATTATTCACTAATATTAGTACTACTAAAACAGAACACAGAAGAAGAACCTTATTCACTAACATTAGTACTATTAATATAGTACACAGAATTCACTAATATTACTACTATTAATATAGTACACAGAAGAAGAACATTATTCACTAATATTAGTACTATTAATATAGTACACAGAAGAAGAACCTTATTCACTAATATTAGTACTATTAATATAGTACACAGAAGAAGAACCTTATTCACTAATATTATTACTATTAATATAGTACACAGAAGAATAACCTTATTCACTAATATTATTACTATTAATATAGTACACAGAAGAATAACCTTATTCACTAATATTATTACTATTAATATAGTACACAGAAGAATAACATTATTCACTAACATTAGTACTATTAATATAGTACACAGAAGAAGAACATTATTCACTAATATTAGTACTATTAATATAGTACACATAAGAAGAACCTTATTCACTAATATTAGTACTATTAATATAGTACACAGAAGAAGAACATTATTCACTAATATTAGTACTATTAATATAGTACACAGAAGAAGAACCTTATTCACTAATATTAGTACTATTAATATAGTACACAGAAGAAGAACCTTATTCACTAATATTAGTACTATTAATATAGTACACAGAAGAAGAACCTTATTCACTAATATTAGTACTATTAATATAGTACACAGAAGAACATTATTCACTAATATTAGTACTATTAATATAGTACACAGAAGAAGAACCTTATTCACTAATATTAGTATTATTAATATAGTACACAGAAGAAGAACCTTATTCACTAATATTAGTACTATTAATATAGTACACAGAAGAAGAACCTTATTCACTAATATTAGTACTATTAATATAGTACACAGAAGAACCTTATTCACTAATATTAGTACTATTAATATAGTACACATAAGAAAAACCTTATTCACTAATATTAGTACTATTAATATAGTACACAGAAGAACCTTATTCACTAATATTAGTACTATTAATATAGTACACAGAAGAACATTATTCACTAATATTAGTACTATTAATATAGTACACAGAAGAAGAACATTATTCACTAATATTAGTACTATTAATATAGTACACAGAAGAAGAACCTTATTCACTAATATTAGTACTATTAATATAGTACACAGAAGAAGAACCTTATTCACTAATATTAGTACTATTAATATAGTACACAGAAGAAGAACCTTATTCACTAATATTAGTACTATTAATATAGTACACAGAAGAAGAACATTATTCACTAATATTAGTACTATTAATATAGTACACAGAAGAAGAACCTTATTCACTAATATTAGTACTATTAATATAGTACACAGAAGAAGAACCTTATTCACTAATATTAGTACTATTAATATAGTACACAGAAGAAGAACCTTATTCACTAATATTAGTACTATTAATATAGTACACAGAAGAAGAACCTTATTCACTAATATTAGTACTATTAATATAGTACACATAAGAACCTTATTCACTAATATTAGTACTATTAATATAGTACACAGAAGAAGATGAACCTGGGGAGCTGGTCTGTTCGAGTGGGCAACTGTTTAAGCTTCGTCGTTAGTTTATAAGTCGCTGTGATACAGGCCTGTTTACCAAGTGACCCTAAATCTCAGCCACCAATCACAACCTTCAGCAGGAAATGACTCGATATCTGTCACTTGATCACCTGCTGATAATCAAATGTGGCCTGTGTACCAGCCCCGCAGCGCATAGGCACAGGTTTCAACTTTGAGTGGCCTGGAATTTATAGATCACCAGCCAGCGCGTCACCAGAGCCGGATACAGAATACTCCTCACTTTACCAGAGTACCACCAGCAGCATCTCAGGTACACCAGGTTAGTGCTGGCTAAAGATATTACTGGTACTGTTTTAATACTAAAGGAAATACTGAAGTACTAAAATGCTGAAGTACTGAAATACTGAAGTACTGAAATACTGAAGTACTGAAATACTGAAGTACTGAGGGTGAAAATCTAATCTAGTGATTATAAACGATTTAGTAACTACTACAAAACCTGCGAGTCGGTTACCTACAGACGTATCTCAGAGTCTGTATTTTTCCATAACCCCCCGATGCACCCTGAGGAATCTACCCAGAATGCCACAGGAGGTCCTCAGAAGAACGAAGGCCCTACTTGCCGGAGCAGAAGACGCGGTGATGAAGCGTAGGGTAGCGGAACGCAGGCTTTTCAAAATAGCAGCATCGATAAAGAGGGGTGTGAAGTAAGAGGGAACGAGATGGAGAGGGTCCGCCGGAGTTATTATGCAAGTCTTCAGCGTCTCCACTCCCACATGCCTATTTATCTGTCTCAGCTCTTTGTTCCAGAGAAATACAACTTTCTCCAGGCTTTCACATGTGGGCAGGGTGGTGATTAATCAGGCCGTTTCTGGCTGACACCAGTGCAAACCGGCAGCTCGGCGCTGATATATGGCTCCCGCAGACCGGCGGCCGAAAATAAGACCCTCCTGCTCCAGCAGGAGGCTGAGGCGCGGGGCTGAGGCGCGGGGCTGAGGCGCGGCCGTTTGAAGGTCGTGATGAAAAGCAGGGCGGGTCTGATTTCTGAGATTCTGTATACGGTATTCACGCGCTTCACTCCCAATAATGACCTCAGCTCACTCCTGAACGCCTAATGTGCGCACTTATAATAAACTGAATTACCACTATTATCACTATTATCACTATTATTACTATAATTACTATTATTATTAGTAATAACATCGGGAGAGCGTGACGAGACTGTTTCTCTGATTTTAGACCAGTTGATTTCTTCTCTTCATTAAACGCTTTTCAGATGAAAATTATTACTCGCATCACCTCTGTGTGGAGAAGTCTATATTTATCTCTTATTATCTCTATATTTATATATATATCTTATTATCTCTCTCTCTCTCTCTCTGTCTCTCTCTATATATATATATATATATATATATATATATATATATATATATATATATATATATATATATCTTATTATCTCTCTCTCTCTCTCTCTCTCTCTCTATATATATATATATATATATATATATATATCTTATTATCTCTCTCTCTCTATATATATATATATATATATCTTATTATCTCTATATTTATAGATATGTATCTCTTATTATCTCTATATTTATATATATATATATATATACCTCTTATTATCTCTATATTTATATATATATATATATATATATATATATCTTTTTTTCTCTATATTTATAGATATGTATCTCTTATTATCTCTATATTTATATATATTTATATATATCTTATTATCTCTATATTTATATATATATCTTATTATCTCTATATTTATATATATGTCTTATTATCTATATATTTATATATATATGTCTTATTATCTTTATATTTATATATATCTCTTATTACCTCTTATTTATATTTCTGTCCAAACACGGGATTTCCAGCTCAGTAACTGTACTGTCAGTGAAAGTTAACGGAACCAGAATCTTCTAGAGAACTTCTGTCGGTCCAGTAACCACGAAATCTACACACAACGTAAACAACATCTCCAGCGTGTGTGTTTGGGTCTGTTATTTTATTTGCAGATGTTTTCTGTTAAATGCATAAATGCATGTGTTTTTGTATTTATCAGTATTTATGAAAAAAACAGATCATTAATATTATTTTAATACTGAAACATTTTCAGATTTTCTGATTTCTAATATTAAATTATTTGTTTTTATCTGAATATTTAGTTTAAATATGAGGCTGATGTCACTTCCTGTTTGTTGACTTATTGTTGAAAAGCTGTTTGTTTATTTGTAATGTTGTTAGTTTGTTAGCGGTAAACCAGAAATACGCTGCAGTAAAACTTCATATATATAATATATATATAATATATATATTTATATATAATCCAGGAGAAATCTGGAACCTAACTTTGTTCTTCAAACTGGATCAAGATCTGATCTACTTCTCTCACAATAACATATTCATGTTACTTTGTATTGTATGTCTGATTATTTACATCTGTTCTAATCAGATCTGCTCTTCTTACTGGTGAACAGACACTTATTGATCAGATAAACACTTTTACACAGCTTAGACTGTTGTGGCAGATACTCAGTAGCTAATTCTGATCCTCTCCCTTATTCTTCCTCTTTCCTCTGGAAGTCTAGAAGTCTGAAAGTCTGAAAGTCTGAAAGTCTGGAAATCGGTTGCTGCTTACAGAAATCTGAATCTCACCTGATCTTCCGTCTCGTTGGATGTCCACATGGTGCCAGACTCCGTCGTTTACTTTGTTCTGCGTGGCTTTGACCTTGATGGTTCCTGATCCCATATCCAGCAGGAGGTACAGGCTGCCATCCAGAAGCTCCACAGCGAAGAAGTCCACCTTGTTGCTCCTTTGGCTGCGGGAATCCCGCCTGTCCTGGGGTTTTCCCTGAGTGTACAGGATCAGTCCGTTGGGCTCGGAGGTGCGGAAGTCGAAGGAGATGGAGCCCACGCGCTTGGTGTTCCACTTGGGAAGGCTGAGGAACGACTCTGCGGTCTCGAAGGAGATGGGGTCTAGAGTGGGCACGTTTTCACACTTGAAGACCACGTCGCCCTGCAGCTTCATCTTGGGGTCGGCTATCCGGGCCAGACGAGACAGCTCCAGACGTATATCATTGTTTTTGTAGACCACCTGAAACCAAACAAGCACATCATGAGTTGAACTGTCAGAGTATGGCAGAAGATCAGACTGAACTGTGGGAGACCAGACTGAACTGTGGGAGATCGGATTGAACTGTGGGAGATCAGACTGAGCTGTGGGAGATCAGACTGAACTGCAAGAGATCGGACTAAACTGTGGAAGATCAGACTGAACTGTGGGAGATCGGACTGAACATCTCTCCGGTTTGGTGCAGATATAAAAGTGTACCGTTAAATACAATTACAGGAAGTGCTGATTGGCTGAGAGCTGCTATCTAGAAAACTCATCACCCACACGGGAGCGCTGTTTCTCATTTCTTCTAATCTGGCACATGTTGTTGGTGATCACTGATAATCCAAAATTACTAACTGACCTCCTGCTAGATACCTGGACAAATCACCTGGGCTCCTGGATATGGAGAGTTAAATAAACACACTGATGTATGGAAAAGCTCTACTTACTCTATTAATACTGATTAATATTTAATAAATAATAAAGTGGAAAAGCTCTACTTACTCTATTCATACTGATTAATATTTAATAATAAAGTGTAAAAGCTCTACTTACTCTATTAATACTGATTAATATTTAATAAATAATAAAGTGTAAAAGCTCTACTTACTCTATTCATACTGATTAATATTTAATAATAAAGTGTAAAAGCTCTACTTACTCTATTAATACTGATTAATATTTAATAAATAATAAAGTGTAAAAGCTCTACTTACTCTATTAATACTGATTAATATTTAATAAATAATAAAGTGTAAAAGCTCTACTTACTCTATTCATACTGATTAATATTTAATAAATAATAAAGTGGAAAAGCTCTACTTACTCTATTAATACTGATTAATATTTAATAAATAATAAAGTGGAAAAGCTCTACTTACTCTATTAATACTGATTAATATTTAATAATAAAGTGTAAAAGCTCTACTTACTCTATTAATACTGATTAATATTTAATAAATAAAGTGTAAAAGCTCTACTTACTCTATTAATACTGTTTAA
>CM038707.1:589373-632673 GCA_021613375.1 Megaleporinus macrocephalus | reverse complement strand
CCGCACTTAACCCTAACCCTAACCCGCACTTAACCCTAACCCTAACCCCACTTAACCCTAACCCTAACCCGCACTTAACCCTAACCCTAACCCCACTTAACCCTAACCCTAACCCCACTTAACCCTAACCCTAACCCCACTTAACCCTAACCCTAACCCCACTTAACCCTAACCCCACTTAACCCTAACCCTAACCACACTTACCTCACTCTCCATATTTTCCTCCAGCCAACTCTGAAAATGAAAACCTAGGATTACCATACAGTTACAGTATTTCTTACACATTGGCATTTCTGGATTGCTTTTGTCCAAGCCTTTGGTCCTTTCTCCGTTGTTTACAGAGAGAAGGAACAATTCAGAGACTACCAAGGACTGAAACAGCAGCAATCCAAAAGCATCACAGGAGCCAGAACAGTAAAGAACGAGAATATCAAACAATATGAACTCTGGCTTACCTAACAATTAAAAGAACAGCCAAAGTACCAAAGTGACCAACAGGCATCCAAAGTTGTTTTAGTGTAGCTCATTACAATCATTTATTTTCCCATAACCTCAAGGCATAAGAACACATTCAGTGTTATATACTGTGAGAACCATGGAACATTCTGAAGCTTTCAAACCCTTTATGTCACACTATGGGAATCATGGCATCATTTCAGACCTCTTTCAAAATATTACATTTATTTATATAAATAAAAACAAAGCACAAAAACACCCACAGCACAATTTAGGACCCAATTCAAAGGGCATGATTGCATTGTTCAGACCATAGTGCAGTTTTAGGCCCGCTTCAAATCCCTTATATTGCATTGTTGGCACCACGGCACAATTTCACACCTCTTTCAAACCTTTCATTTTTTTGAAATTGTATTGTGTGCTTCACCACAAACAGTTCACCCCCTGATCACATTTTAGCTCTGTATTGTGAAGTGTTGTTGTTGGAAAGAAGAATAAAATGCATGTTGAATGCAGCACAGCCACAGCAGTTTTTGTGCCAAGCTCTTCCTGTATAGCATATCAGAAAACCCTGCTCATATTTATAGAGCCCACAGGTGCTCAAGCTTCAGGCAGACCTGCCCTTCACAGTACAACACTGACAGTTACTGTATGCTTCACACAGTATTACACATTGCTTACTTAACATACACAGATATGGCTTCATGAAAACAAAAGAAATTAAGCAGTGCTACACATTGTACCAACCAAAAAAAAAAAAAAAGTGTATGTATGTGTGTATATATACACACACACACACAAAATTAAACTTTTACTTTTCTAAAAAAGTAAACAGTGACAAGACCATTATGAATCATAAAAGATGGCAACAAAAGAGAATAAATAAAGAATAAGACAGGAATAAATAAATAGCTAAACAGGACATATAAAGTAAATAGAACCAAAAGATTTAAAAAAAAAAAGTGAATAATAAAAACAAGACAAACTGAAAAAACACAGGGTTAATAACTAAAATAGTAGAAGAAATAATGCAAAATAAAAGAATGGTAATAATAGCTCAATAAAACACGGTTTTCAACATCACAACCTTGGACCTCATTCACCCTTTTAGATCATGCTTTTTGGATTCATTACATATTTTTGGACCAAATTCCACATTTAAGCAAAACATTTACAATGCTCCTGATGACCATATCATGCCCTGGGAATCATATCACAATTTTAGAACCTTGAAACTTTTTTTAAACAATTGAAACCAAACAAAAGTTCATCAAACCAGACAAATGTATCATTTTTGGAATAACACTTCAACTTCAGACCTCATTCAAACCCATGACTTCATGTTTTCAGACTTGCAGCACCATTTTGTACCTTAATCAAACCCATTATATGCAGTTTCCTTTTTTTTCTTTGCTTAAATTTAAACCCATTATAAAATCACGTTTTTGGAAACACACCGTCAGCTGAACCTTTACAGGCCTACAGACCAACATGTTGGAACATCACAATCTTGGACTTGCATTGCATTGCACTACAATTGTAGACCTCATTCAAACCCATCACATCATGTTTTTGTAATCACGTCACAATTTTGGACCTCATTCAAGCCCATAGGATCAACTCTGGATTTTTTACAGGTTTACTGACCAACATATGTTGAATTATCAATTTTAAAATCCTATTACATAAATACTTGGAGTCATCTTTTTAAACCTCCTTTAAACACATCACCACAACGCTGCACCTCATTCAATCATGTTTCTGGACTTCAGCACACTACGAACACCAATTTGGTCCATATTTAAACCCATTATACCCAACTCAAATCAATTCAGCTTTTCCTTTTTGGTCATACTCAAACCCACTGCAACAGTTTCTTGAAATCACATCACAAGTTTGGCCTTCTTCAAACTATATACCATGTATTTATACTCAAACTTTGTCAAGTCAAGTCAACCTTGTCATTTCAACTACATACAGAGTACACAGTGAAACAAAACAACGTTCCTCCAGGACCATGGTGCAACATAGACAGTGCATACAAGACACAAGTGCAACACGAACAAACAAGTGCGGACAGACAACACAACACAGTACAGACAGAGAATAATAAATAATTGCTGGTAGTGTGCAAATTGTGCAATGTGTAATAGTCCAGTGAGGTAGTAAAGTTATCAGTGCAATGCTTTGTGCAAAAATGCTTCCCTTTATCTGGGGTAAATGGTTGGAGAAAGATATCAGTTCAGACGTTGTGTTGAGAAGTCTGATGGCTTCAAACCCATTATGTATTTGGACTCATTTTGGATCACTTTCAAAACTTCTTTAGACTCAAATGCCAATGCTTCTGGACTTTAGCACATCATTACGGTACATATACAAATGTGTTAAATCCCATTCAAATATCTTTTTTCTTGGAATCACATTCACCAAACATACTATATTATGTTTCTGTAATCATATCAAAATTACGGACCTCATGTAAACTCACCATCATGTTTTTAGATTCATATCACAATATAGGACTTCCTTCAAACCCATTAAATTCACTATATCATGTTCTTTTTACTTTCAGACCTCAATCAAACCCCTTGAATCATGTTTTGGACTTAAATGTCCAAGTTGACCTTTTACAGTGCTGCTGTCCCCCATATGTTGAGCATAAATGTCTTTGTACATGTGAATTTAAACATTTACCGTACATGATAGTTTAGAAGACATTTCAATAAAAAAATTTTTATAAAAAAGTCAAATATATATCTTTTGGCTCATGTTCAAACCCATTATGCCATTTCTGAAACCATTACAATTGTAGACCTCCTTAAAACGTTTCTTTTTTAGAATCACCTCAGGCTTTGTCATCTTTAAACCCATTGTGTTTCATTTAAGTTAAACTTCCAACTAAATTTGCAATTGTGGCATTTAAATTTCACCCAGAGCAACTTACTTTAAGGCTTTGTGTATAGTTAAAGAACACACGTCTTGGACAGTAAATTCACCACTTAGGTGCCAGGACAGCGAAAATTCTGGATGCTTGTATTCCATGCGTCTTGAAGGACAGCAGGTCTGGCCAAGCTGTGATTCAAGTGTAAACTTTTGACCATAGCTATAAAAGCAGAGCGTGGCTGGTCTAGCTACAGGTATCCGACGAAGGAAACACAGCAATGTGGGTAACATGAGTGAACTTGGGAAGATTCAAGACAAGCCATGCTGCTGCATTCTAGATCAGTTGCAGAAGACAAGCCAAGCCAGGAACAAGTTGCAATATTCAAATTTTGAAATGACAAGAGACTAGACAAGCACCAGTGTGCCATTTTGAGAAAGAAATGAAAATCCATCAGATGGTGTACAAGAGATAACTGTATGACTGAGTTAGGCTCACAATACGCACTGAGAACAATAACTGGTCATCCTGAATCCAGAAGATATTCACATCTTCAGACAAGACAATCATAGGATTTCTAAAATAGGATGGCAATTGACCTGTAGTCCAAGGAACTAACAGCCACCCCGACTCACTACTACTGAACTTCAGGTGATAAGTTGTCTGACATCTTTTCACAACTATCAGACCTGCGAATATGCACCAGTCAAACTGAGCAATAAAAGTTGGGAAGAAAAACATTAGTCAGGTGTCAGTGTAAGAAGGATCTTTATGAGATACTTACCCCACCAAGAAAGGTGTAGAGTGAAAACAAGACCAGAAGAAGAATGAAGCCTTCAGACTCTGGTGCTGAGACTGCATAGAGCAAAATTGTAGATCCCCACCCATGTTACCTGGAAAGAGTGCTCCTCCAGATGCAGAGATCCAGTGTTTCCAAGGTTAACAAGGACCGATAAGAGTCTTTTGTTGAACTGCAGAGGGATCAACAATCAGAACTGATGATTGGCTACCTAGAGCTTCTCAGTCACTGTTATGGGGCAGTTTCTGTTGAGTGTTGGTTTGAAGCCAGACTGGTTGGGGTCCTGTGGCAGGTTCTGGTGAGGAGAAGAGACAACTGATCATAGACTATACTTAGCTGCTAATGTCTAATGGATTTAAAAACAGTTCCAACAAGAACAAGCGAGAGCAACTGCAGGTCATGCTGAGTAAAGGGAGAACATGATTGAAGCATGCAAAAAAGAAATAAAAATAAAAAATAAGTGATTACCTGAGCAGTTAAGGCAGATTACTGTGATATGCAGCACAGGAGTGAGCCTGCTGAAGTTCAGGTCAAGAATGTGGCCTGCTCTGTGCACTAAAAGAGAAAATAGAGAAATAAGAAAATGAAGAGTAAAAAGTAAAGAGTCACTTTCTACACAAAAGCAAACCTGTGCCACCACCCCAGCCAGCCATTCTTGGAGAACGGGAGATCCCCCTACCATCCCGGTCCAAGCATGTGACAACCATGGGGGATGGATAATCTTACTGGCACTGCACTTCCTGTGATGAAGACAGCATTTAATAACGCTGTGGGATGAAAGAACAGGTAATAAACCTCATAAGTTCTTGCAATGACCACCAATTTTGACCAATTTAAACGCATTATAAAATGTTTGAAATTGTGTTGCATTTTTGGACCTTATTTAAGCCCATTATTACTATTCTTTTAAACGTACACTTCCACATTTACACTGAACATATACACTGTTGACCACCAAACCATGTTCTTGGACTCAAGTCACAATTTTAGCCCACATCAAAACCCATTATATTATTACATTGAGGCTGAACTTTCATGGCTTTTAACAGACACTCATCCAAAGCAACGTACGACAGTACTTTGTTTAGTCAAAGAATATCTCTTGTTCTGGTACAAACAACCCTTACACTCATATACTGCTAGAAATAATGGCCCATTCTGATACCTAGAAAGAAACACAGAAGTTTTAAGCGCAAGTGTCTTCTGGCCCACAAAAGACCAGCGAGGAACAGGCTGCAGTTATCAAACCTGAAATGACAAGTGACTGGACCAGCACCCGGGTAGCATCCTGAGAAAGAACATGGAGTGTAAAACAGCTAAACAGAGGTTGGAGAAGCCATGATACATAATGACGTCATCAAGAAAACTGCTGCAAAGAGAAGCAAAGAGGAGCAGCACGGAGCCTTGACACTGCCTGCATGAAGATGCAGACCCCTTCAGTGTTAGCTGGTAATGACACTCCTCCAGAAAGGACTCAAACCACATCCATGCAGAGCCAGTGACTTCAAGGCTAGCAAGGACAGACAAGAACATCTGGTGTTCCACGGTGTCAAAAATTGCAGAGAGGTCAAGAAGTATCAGAATTGATGACAGGTTGGCTGATCTTGGTGCCTGGAGTTTGTCATCGCTATGAGGGCAGTTTCTGTTGAGTGCGTTGATTTTAAGTCAGACTGGTTGAGATTCTGGGTAGAGACCGACAAATGATTATAGACAGCACACTGAAAAGTTACTGATGGGTAAGAAAAGGCTGTAGAGACAGTGGGTAACTGCTGCCATCTCAGCTGTTCAGCATGAGCTTCACGAAGGAGAAAAGTATTTAGAACAAAAAAGGGGGGGGATATGAAGATACAGGAATAGAATGAAGGTTAGAGGATACTTAACCAAGACTGAAGGGAACTGCCTCCATTGACAACTAAAATGTTGAGTAAAACTATTTACATTAAAATCGTGTTTTTGGACCATAATCTAGCGCTGCATTCAAAACATTTTTTCAAACCACCACAACACATTTGAGGGTTATTCACACCCAATTTCTAATTTTTAAAAATCAGATCATATTTAGTGACCTCATTAAAACATCACGTTTTACACATCCACATTTAAATTGAATCTTTAAAGTGATCCTGACCACGTCACAATTATTACACAATTTTATCAGGTCTTTGGAATACCATCATAATTGATTTAACTTCTTTTTTTGTTTAAACCCCAACTTCTGACCTCATTCAATTTGGATTTCCATCATACTATTGACCTTTAAACACTGTCTTTAGACTGACACACTTTGGCACACCATCACAGTTCACATTAACCCATTATATCCCATACAAATGTCTTTTGGATATTTACACTCATGTTATCTTTTGTGGCATCAATCAATTCGTCAGACTCATTTCACAATTTGACATTGAAACTCATATACCATGTTATTATAACAATTTAGGATCTTATTCAAATACATTAAATTATTTTGTGGAATGACCTTAAATCAAATGATCTTAAATGTTTGCAATTTTGGATCATGTTAAAACACATTGTATCATGTCTTTGGACACCATTTTGTACCACCTTCAAACATATGCCTTTAGACTCATATCACATTTCAGACCTTAAACACATTTTTTTTTTTTAATAAACTTTGGACCTTATTCACCTTCCCTCCGACTTCATTCAAAATCATTACACCTTTTAAAATAATCAAATTTTAAACCTTAAACCCCATTTGACATTTAACCATTTTATTTGGATCATACAACAATTCAGGACATCACTCATACCCATTATATAATACTTTTGGAATTATATCAGAATTTTACACTTTTTTCAAATATATATTTCTTTCACAACTCAAGTTTGGACACAACTTTGACCCTCCTTCAAACACATGATTTAAGTAATAGATTTTGAACCTTATTTAAACCCATCAGGGTTTTATATCACAATTAACAAAGATCATGTTCGAACCCACTATCTCATGTCTTTAGATTCACATCATAGTTTTGGACTTAAACCAAACTCCTTATACATCATGTCTTCAGACACAAACATGATTGGCTGGTTTTTTTTTTAATCAACACAATTTCAGACAATCAAACACACGTTTTTAGAAATGCATCACGTTCAAACTGCTGTTGACCATATGTTCTTGGAATCACCACAATTTGACCTCACTCAGTACCTTATGTTTTCAGACTCAAACCACAATTCTGAACCTCATTAAAACCCATCACATCACAATCTTCAGTGTCATTTTAACCCTTCATACATTATTGAAATAACATCACAATTTAGGACTGCCTTCATACTCATGTTTTTTTAAACTTATATACTGAAGCTGAACTTTAAAATGTATGTGTTCAGCAGACACTCAAACCCAAAGCAAAGTATTTTCTGTTCAGTCAAAAAAAAAAATAATAAAAATAATTCTATCCAGTACAAGTCAAAACTACCCTTGTGCTCAACCCTCTGCTGGCCCAGCCAGGAACAAGTTGCAGTAATCAAGCCCTAAAATGAAGGGACTGGAGTAGCACCCAGGTAGCTTCCTGAGAGGGAAAAGGTGGAATCTATCAGATGTCATAGAGGAAACATCTGTATAACCCAGTTAGGATCACGATACGGACTGAGAACAATAACTGATCATCCAGAATAACATGCAGGCTTTTGCACGTTCAGGCAGATCAATCTAAAGATACTCAAATGAGATCACATGATTGTGGTGAATATAAGATAGGGGGAAGGAACACATTCATTCAGTGTCATCAGTAAAACAGGTAGGAGAAAGCATGATAGATAATTACATCACCAAAAGAACAAGTGCAGAGTGAAGAGGAGCAGCACAGAGCCTCGACAGACACCAGCTAGAGTCTGCATTGAGCAGATGTGGACACTTGCCATGCTACCCGGTAAGTGCGCTCCTCTAGATAGGACAAATCACTTCCATGCAGAGCCAGTGATTCCAAGGTTGGCGAGGACAGACAGGAGGATCTGGTGACTTATTTACCACCATGTCATATTTTAGAAGCACATCACAATTGTGGAACATTAAATTCCACATTCGCCATAAATTTATCTAAATAAAGTTAACAGTGAGTCACACAAGCTCATGTTTTGGCACCTTCAGTCATCCAAGAGTGTACTTTGAGTTCTCCTGGTCAGGGCTGCAACGATGATCCTCACATTGTTGTTTATCACCAGGATGATCTCCTCCTTGAAGTGGTCTACAGAAAGCTGCCACAAAGCAAGAGAACAGGAAGTCAGCTCAATCTGAGCAGATGAGAACCAGCCTAAAGTGACCTTCCGCCTTTTAATCTGACTTAGATAAACACAAACAGCTCCTAGGCTACTGTGAACACAGCCTGGAGCTGCTGCAGGAAATCTCTGTTGATCGGTTCGGGTGGAACCAGCCAAAGGTAATGTGGTGCTCAACTCCGCACTGAGCACTTCTTAACTACAGTTAGGCTCCATAGGAGCTTCATGGCTGGTGAGCGTGGTGTCAAACGGTAAATATGGAGTGTGGCCCTTCCACTAACCCAATGAAGTCCAGCTTGTTGGACTAACAAGACTCAAGGCACAAGCCCTGGACTCCTTACCAGAACCAAAGAGCTCTGAATACTTAATCCAAGATCTTCTCTGAAATTCTCACACAGCAAAACCTTAATACCACATCGTAACATTGCAATGTAATGTGATCAGGCCATCTACCAATGCACTGACATTTTCCTCAGAGGTTCTACTGGCTACACAACGCTGAGGGTGTAACAATTAAACAACCAAATTAGTTCACAATTAATTAAATATTTGATTTGTTGGTGACATCACCAGTGTGTGTTTCTACAACCTAGTTGCAAAGCAGAGAACATTGTACAAATTAAACAGATTTTATTTTAAGCTCAGCAGTCAGTTTACTTACTGTCTGAACTGAAGAACTGACAACTCCCAAGAAACATTTCTCACTTCCAGTGTACAGTAAATCTGAACTTGTCTCTGATGGCACAGAAGTCAACGCAGACATCTGCAAGCTTCCATACCTCATCAACACCAGATGAGAAACTGCATGTGCTGAAATAAGATAAAACAAAACATACAACCTTTAAAAAAGGGCATCACATGGAAAAAAAGTTTTTCTCTCCAAAGCAGGCCGAGCAAGAGGATGGTGGGGAAGATGGTGACCTTTACTGGCGGTTGAGATTGAATCAGCAGTGCTGAGATTTAACCTCCATCACAGCACTCACTATAAACCAACGTTTTATTCACTTTGTCTGATACGACATCAGCTCGTCTTCTGATTCGTTTAGAGATTAATGAAGCGGAACTGTTTACATTTACAAACAGTTAAATCACCCCCCCCCCCCCCAATTCACTTCAGATTTTAAAGGTATCTGCAGCTCTATCACCAACAAATTATTGGCTTACTTTATTTTCATAATAAGACATTTAATTTCACAGAACAGCCATCTATTAATCTCATTAAACATATCTGCTTTTGGGAACTTTTATTAATAAAGCAGTCAGAGCCCAGCAATAAACCTGGTTCCTCACCTGGATTAGATTTAAAACACTATCAGACAAGGACACCACATTTCTTCAAATTTTTCGACTTCGTGCAAAATTTTAAGTTATATTAAATTAAACTGCACCACACTTAAGAAGAAGACTTCACTACTTTAGGCTTCCATTGCTATAGCAACAATACAAACAGTCTGCAGTCAGCTATAAGATTTTGGCATATTGATCAAGAAAAAGTAACAATCAGAAAATTTAAGGACAAGATTTAAGAAATACCAATGTGATTAAAGTAAAAAGTCAATAATATCATAGCTAATCTATGCAGCTACATCTTCAGACGCCCCTAAACAAATCTGTACAACAGTTAAACAACACTACTTAACTTTATCTGGAAGAAATAAACCACTACATTAAGATGAAAGGATATAATGATACCCAGAAATCTGGTGGCCTAAACTGTTTCCTGCTCTCAGTAAGACCAAGAGGAGAAAAACTGGATAAACACTTTAGGAAACCACATACCAGCATAAATATTTATTTTAGTTAGAATTTTATTTCAGTAACCAAAACCTCCAAATCACCAAAACCTGATTTCCTCCCGTCCTCTGAAAGAGTCCTCCAGCAGAACCCGCTCTGTGAGGAGTTCTACCTCAGAACACAAAGAACGAGTCCAGAACCGATTCACTGCTCTCTCTCTGTGCGCGTGCACTAAATCCCTGAGCTGTTAGCTTTCAGCACAAACTCAGTGCGGTCTGCTCGGAACCACATTCAGCTCAACTTCAGCGCGTTACTGACTCAACACACAGAAAGAGTTCCAGCAGTTCAACTAGAGCGAGTCTGACTCTCAGCTCGGACTTACAGTAACGCGGAGTGTCCTCGACTGGACTCACTGACGAAGCCTCCAACTCTGCTCAGTCCGCCTCACACAGTCCGGTACCGCCGTGTTTAGAGCCGGTTCTTTCTGTCCAGCCTCCCGGAGAAACGGCCCACCGAGCCGGAGCTGCTGGACTCTCTTCTCAGGCGCGTGTTCGGAGTTTAAAGACTTTCAGAGCTTCAAACAGCGAGTTCACTTCTTTTACCTCAGACACTCACTTCCCGCCTCCGCTGCTCGCGCCCTCTCTCGCGCTCTGCTCGTTTAAACTGAATCAGCTGCGCGTCCTGATTGGTTACCGCCCCCAACTAATTTAACCCTTAATGAGCTGCAGAGTCCCGCAGAGTGAATCTCAGAACCACATGTAGGTTCTAAACCTGTAGACTCCACACTGACCCTCTCACTGTAGAGTTAACTGGAGATGACCAGAAGCCTCTTGAAGTGTTGAAGTTTTCCCTCCAGATGGTTAAAAAAATGGTTCATTACCCGAAGCTTCAAGTGCACACGAACCCCCCTGCTGGCCAAAATTTTTATTGTCATTTCAACTATTTGCGATGGCCTCTTGCAACGTTGGAACACGTATATCCATAAAATACCTTTATTTGATTTAATAATCTGTGGTTAATTCATTTGTTCATCTGATCTGTGTTTGATTGTGTGGGTCTGGTAATAAAAAAACCTGCCAGTCTGATTTCAGTCAGTAAATAAAGATACTGATGTTAAAACTGTTGCAGTGGTTTTAAGAGATGGGACAGTGATTGTGTGGTGATGGTGAGTTTAACTTTTATTAAAAAACAACAAATCACACCAATACTAACCCTAACCACTTCCTGAGCCAGCGAGGCTTCAGACGTCATCAGTGACGTCACTCGCCCTTTACGAAGCAAGCCTTGATACGTGCTTCATAAACGACTTTCTGGATTTCTGGACACAAGCTCCGAAGCATCGGTATCCTTTGCCCATCACTAGAGTTTACTGCTATTACAGAGAACCAGAGCCAGAATCAGGACTTTACACGCTCAAACTCATTGGAGATAAAAGTATTCAGCATTTTATTAATCATATTTCCAAATACAGCCAATCACAGAGAACCACACCGGAAATAAGTTTAATAACAGAAACTGTCAGCATGTTTAATACTTAATCACTTTACTGCATATCAAATCAAGTCTAAGTTAATTTGTCACATACATAGGTATACACGGTACAACTTCAAAATTTTTATTTTTAATTCCACCAAATAACAACAGTGTGTTTAAATTTTTACTACCTGAAAATATATGAAAGAAATATTGAAATGGCGGTAATTTGAAATGTATGTGGGTCTCTCCAGTTAGAGGACATTTTCTGTCCTACACATTACATTTCAATTAATCCATTAAACTTTAGAATCTTAAATTCTCTTGTCCTGTAAATGACACTTGTCCTGAGATATAATGCAAATATAGATGTAAAAAAAACACACACACACACACACACACACACACACATATATATATATATATATATATATATATATATATATATATATATATATATATATATATATATATATATATATGCGCAACATATTATTAAAAATAATATGCTGGGGTTTTTTTTAAAAAAACCTAAAATGGCATTTGACAGGTTGTTTACTTCATAAAATTTAACATATTTTTTATTATTCCTACACAGGGTTGGAATGACATACTTGGATTACTAAATAAAGTAACATAATCAGATGACATTCTGTTACGTTTAAATTGCTTGTTTTAAAGGCCTAAAATTCAACAATGAAAAAAGAAAAAAAACATTTTGAGAAGAATTTTTCAACAAGAAGTAGCTCATATTGTGCCTTGAACTCAACAGTCACTGATCTAATGTGAAATGGCCAACATTGAGTTTATTATTTCTATTATAAAGAAGATGGTTTTGTGCATCATGAATTGTTTGAGGTTGTGTTACATGAGCAGTGAAAATTGTGTTAAGTTCATTAATAGTACTTATAAATAGAGGCTAATTTAATAACTGTTGGCATCATTAGTGTCTGCTAAGAGACTGTGCTGCTCATAAGGCTTTATTTTAGTGTGCAATGTTTTAACGTTGATCATGTTTGTGATGTAGACTCCTCCTTGCAGTAAAACCACCAGTTCATGCACTACACTGCGATTCCTGGTCTCCTATTTTCCATCAACACATAACACAGAGCCTCACTGGAGCTGCTGGAAAGAGAAAGGGATACATTTCTGTTCCATAGGAATAAAAAAAAAAACAGACTTCATTATAGGAAACACTGAAACGCAGCTTGCTGGTGTCACTTAATCATTTTAAACTTTTAATTTCTAGCCACCTTTAGCCTGTTAATTAGCTGCTTTTCCTATGTTGTTTTTACTTAAGATAATTAAAATTGTTTATAACTTTTTCCGTCACATAGTGTAAATGCTGGACTACATTGAAAATGAGGGTTACCCTCAATGTACCTCCGTGTAAAATAAAGGTTGATTGATTGATATTTAATTGTGTTATTGTATGTATGTATTATTGAGGTGGCGAATCATTCATATGCTTGGCTGTTGGACTCAACAGTGACACTGAGGTGTTTAAAAACTCCACTCACACCAACATCACATCAGTGTCACTGCAGTGCTATGAATGACCCACCACCCAAATACTACCTGCTCTGTAGTGGTCCTGTAGGTGTCCTTACTGTTGAAGGACAGGGTAACAGAGAAACAGATGAACTGCAGTAAAATCAGTTGCCACATGTAACCAAAGACCCAAATGGTTTGCCATAAAAAAATCTTTAGATTTGTGATCAGAAAAGCTCAGAGAATTTGTGGGGGAAAAACAAAATCTGTTTTGGACATAAATAGTTTTTGGTCACTATGTGAACCCGGCAAAAAGGTGTGAGAATGAAGACTAAAGAACATACTACAGAAGATACTACAGACATGCAACTGCATAAATACAGACAAGTTGTATTGAGGGATTGGATTCTGTATCACTTTACCCAGGCACTAAAAACGTCAATCCTAAGGGTCAGAGAAAGACATAGGCTTTAAAGAAGCTACATCAAGAGATTTTTTAAAATGAGAGTGTCATACAATAATCATTTTCTTAAGAAAAACATATAAAGATATAAAGTTTTCAATTTCACATGAAAATGATTCACCTAAAATGAAAAAAGTGTTTTGTGGTCTAATTAGATCCGATCAAAATTCATAGTGCTGCCTAAGGTTCAAAGCTAACACTGCCCACGCTGCAAGAACTACCACTCCTACAGAGACCTATACTGGTGGCAATGCAATGATGTGGAGAGCTTTTCATTAGGTGAGATATTAAACTGAATAAAGAACAGAATAAAAAATATGGAAAGCCTGGATAAGACCTGCTTTATTCAGCTATGAAACCACAGCTTGACAGAATTCCTGACCTTAAAACATAGACTCAGATATATAAGAATTTTTCATTGACTATTTCACTGAACTATTGCTTTTTTACATGAATATACAATTTTTTCATACATCTGCAGGGTAATGAAGAAGTAACCTAGCTACGAACACCTTCATGACACAATAAATATTCACATAAAAACAAAATCGATTAAGTTACAGACAAGCCTTTTTTTACAAACACATGTTATTCTGCAACCAAACAAACTCAAATACATGTATGGGATGGACTGGTTTACTATTCAAAAACTCATTCTTGGCAATACCGCTTTAAAAAATGTCCCAGCAGAGTTTAGTGCACCAGGGGAGAAAAGGCACAGTTGAGCGTTACGACTTCAAGATTTTGTAGACTTGTGTGTACAATAAAATCAGTAGCAAAGAAGGCATATATTTAGTGACAAACAAATCAACTTAAAAATGCCCTTTAGTTCAGAGTTGATTTAGCCTCAGCTGCTGGACAAATGTTCCACCTTCACTTTTTCTTCCTGCAAGTAAACAATTGATTGATTAAATTCTTCAAGTCTTTTCTTTATTGTGCCTGTTACTGCTGGGTGGGTGACAGATAGCTGTGGCCTGAAAACTCCACCACATTAAGTGGCATTTCTTCAGGGGATTTCCGTTCTTTCTCACGCCTGCTTGTGCCTCCACTACTTGCCTTGGAAGTGATGGTTTGGCCCCGGAACAGTTGGGCTTGCCGCTGACAGAGGCCAACCTTACTGAGCAAGATAAATATATCACCACGAAAGGCTTTGGTAAAGATGGCATAGAGGAAAGGATTAGCACAGGAGTTCAAAGGGTAGAACATCACCAGCAGGATCTTGGAGTTAGACATGGTTATGAGTGGGTGGTCCAGCACAGCTGATATGGCATAGAACGAGATGGGTGCCATGCAAAGAAAGTCTGTGAAAATTAGTACAGCCATGCGCTTGGCTATGTTGGTGTCTTTGCTGGCTGAAGTGTGGGCGGGGTTGTGTACAGCACAGTATATTTTGATGTAGCAGGCACAGATGACCACAAAAGCCACAATGTTAAGGACCAGCACAAAGAGGATGTAGATTTGGTCAGCTAGGGTATGGGTATCCATGGGCAAGCAGATGCTAACCTTTTGGTAGCTGCTAACTCCTAACACAGGCATGAGGGCCAGCAGGAGGCAGAAGAACCAGCCCCCAAGCATGATGGCACAGGCATGGGACAAACGCAACTTGCGATCCAAACGCATTGCGAAATTGATGGCATGCCAGCGCTCCAAAGTGATAATGGTCAAGGTGTAAACTGATAACTCACTGGCAAATACAGAAAAGAACCCAGCAAGTGTACATCCTGGCCCTGTCTGCCAGTCTATAGCATGATTGTAGTACTCCGACTGTGAATAAAGGTCCACTGAAGCGATGAGAAGCAGGTAGATTCCCATGCACAAGTCAGCAAAGGCCAGGTGGCACATAAGGAACCGGGAGACAGACAGTTTATAGTGACTGGTGAGAAGCACAAAGAGCACCAAAAGGTTGCCCAGTACAGCCAACAGACTGACGAACCAAACAGACACTCTCAGGAAACTGAAGCCCATAATGTCCTCACATGGGTTGAACTCATCAGGAGCGGGCGAGCATGTTACCGCTTCATCCTCACACACAACATAGTCATAGCGACTGTCAAAGTCCTGGCTGGTGTCCCCTTGAGGGTTTTTAAGAGTGTCCCCAAAGCCCATGTCATGGTCAGGGTGTCCGCCAAAAGAGGCATGGTAATTTACACTGCTGTAGAAGTCCTGATGGTCATAGGTCTCCATAAACAGGGTGTCACTAGACTCAATGACTTGGTCTATACTGCCATGGTGGCCTGGCACTACATGTGTGCGTACTGATCTCTTATGATGTTGGTCATACATGGCAGTCAAGTTACAAATGATATATTCCAGGAACCTGTTATTGACACAAAGAGGACATCATGTCATTTTACTGGCAAGATCTTTGAACAGTATGGATGTTATTTAAACATATATTGCTTTTCTTTAAAGAGTAATTAAAACTAAGCAGATAAGCCTAAAAAATCAAATAATTACTTAAATAAATAACCAGCTCAGTTCACTACATTAGTCAAATACTATTGCCCAGTGTAAATAGCAAGCATATAAACATAATAGTTTGTTTCTTCTCTTGGCATACAGCCTAATATAATTTCATCTACAAACCCTTTCCTCTTCTTAAAGTTCTTGAAAGCACAGCAGTGGCTTGGATATGTCAGATCAGCACTGATCAAATGCCTGAAGGTTTTGACCGGTGGAAGCTTTTTGAGGGCCCAAACATTCCGAGCACTGAGTTCTCGCAGTGACTCCAGGCCACTTGTTGGAAGGGAGGTGACGCCAGAGTCTGAAACATCACTGCAAAGAAATGAAATTAGAGGGTTCAGTCAAGGGTCAGAAAAGACAGACAGATTGTTTATTCATTTTGGCTCTTTGTACAGCACGGGACAACCTTCAGATAGTGTTGACCTACTACACTGGAGAAAAATTAAATTACAAGTTTATATTTGTTTAGTAAGTCATTAAACGATGTTCATTAGTATTTAATTAATAAATGTCATGTCTTAAAAGTTAAACAAACAGCCATGCAAGTATAAGCAAGGAGACCCCCTGAGGTTTCCTCAAATTACCTAAATACCTTTTAAAATGTGTACCAGAGATGTATACCAGCAACAATTGTTAATTTTTATGTCTAAATTCTTGTTGTAATAATAATGTTGTAAAAAGCCAAAATGGTCTTTCACCTTTCACAGTGGTGTCCTCTGAACACACAGCACAGGGAAAACACTTTCAGCCAAGTATCTGATTTTGTCATTTTAAAATAGTTAGCCAGTGATTCATGGTTATGATTTCACTCCCGCCAGCGTCCTGAGGGGCCTTGTTTTAAGTTATTAAAAAGCTATTTCAGCGCCCCACATCAGTATGACCACAGCCAGGATCCTGTTTTGCATAAAGTTCATGACTGTGTGTGATTCTAGTTCATGTTAAATATAGTCCATTCTAATTTTATTCAATTATGAAATGTCAGTTAAGTTATTTAGATTGAATATTAGGATTGTCAACACGTGTAATAGTTGTCAAGTTTTTTGTAGTTTTGCCTACATGCATGGGGTCTAGTGTCAAGTCCGGAACATTGAGATATATAATTTAATTTTCATTTATTTTAAACTAAATACAATTAGAACTGACTAAACCTAACATGTAACTAGAATTGCACAAAGTCATGAACTTGTGGAGATCATATAACTGAAAAAATAAAATGGAGGAAATTACTTTTAAAAATAGTTTGTTGAGAAATGCAGAGGATTTTGGAGGAGCCTTATTTAAAACTCTAAAACTTTTAGGGAATAGAGTGTCATAACTTTTTTTATAAATAATAACAACATCAAAATTTCAGTGTTTTGCAAACGTGCTACAATTACGTCTTATTTATCTCTAGATATTGTTCATTATGGAGATCTAAATATTTAATGGGAAGATTTCACATGACTGTAAGACACATATAAAAATCCACTTTACTATATATTACACAAATAATTATATTCAGCATAAAACACAGGAGAACAATTCATGACACTCCGAATATCTGCCTAGTGGTTTCTATATTCACAGAATGTAAAAGTGGTCTTAGAAAATGAATAGATACTCACAGAAGCATTGGACCACTGATAGTTTCTGCAAACATGCTCTCATCCAGTCTGGTGAGCTGCTTGTTTCTGTGGAGGTATCTACAGAGGGATGGAATCCATGTCATGATCTACAATAGCGTTTCACATCCCAGGTCCTGTGGGCCAATAAGACAAGGAAATTTGCTCTCGCCTAGCTTCGAGAACACCTGCATCAGTTATTCAGTGTTCTTTGCTTGTTTTTAGCTTGGTTCGGATACGGTGGGAACTTGGATAGAGCATGTTGACCATCTGGTGTGCCCTGAGGACTGGGTTGCGAAACGCCAAGACATACAGCTTTTACAGTGTAATATAGTAGGGAAAGTAGTTCATTAAGAGTTTACCTGTAAAACAGCTTTGTGTTAATCATTAATTCAACACTGCATTTATATAACTGAATTGTATCATGCAATAGTGTCTTCCCCAAATGTCTTTGCTGTGGAGAGAACTACATGATTCTGCATTATTCTAAATTTGAAATACACATATTACAATCTCTAAATTTAATTAAGATAACACACTCCTGGGGAGTATGTGCTCCTCTGTACTGGGATCAGACCTTGTGTTGCACTTGTAGACTGCCAGCACAAACATAAATGTGGCAAAGCAGAAACAGAAAACCAGCTGGGATGTTCAAATATATTCCCCTAAGCAATAAAGGAGTGAGTGAGAAAA
The DNA here is from genome assembly GCA_021613375.1 of Megaleporinus macrocephalus. Classification (NCBI taxonomy): domain Eukaryota; kingdom Metazoa; phylum Chordata; class Actinopteri; order Characiformes; family Anostomidae; genus Megaleporinus; species Megaleporinus macrocephalus. The sequence continues at coordinate 614,371 of CM038707.1, read as the reverse complement.
GGAAACAGTTCTCACAAAAATTAATATCTCATATCCTGACCGGAATAATGGTTCTACTCAAGGGAGAAATGTTAGGTTAAAAGAATACACATATCTTGACTAAAGAAGCAGCGAAAAATGCATCTGCCTGGAGTGACATCAAGACTGTCTGATACAGAATAATCCCTACTTTGAGCGAGTGTTGCTTGAATATGGAATTTTCATATTATCTACAGTGAGCATCATACATGGAAGATTATAACTTTTGTGGAGTGAAGATATGAATGAAAAGCCTTACACAGCATCAAGTTTTGTTCCATTGAAGGCATGTTGTCGGATTTTGGTAAATCCATTACTGTACAACATCCTGTTGGGCAGAAATTAGTATCAGTATTTATCTAAAATTTACATTTAAGGCAAAGAAATAAGGATATAATGAATTAAGCCATGTAATTCAACTTTTTTGTTTCAACCATCGAATATTATTTAATAATTACATCCTTCAGTACACTTGCATGTAAATGTTCCCAGATAACCCAGGATATAGTGTGACATACTTTTAAAGAGTCCTATATATAAATGCCTTTATGAAAACAAACAGTAAATTAATAATATACTTACACTGTTAATACATCATTGGTAATGCCTTGAAATGCATTGGCAGGAATTTCTGTGATGTAAAGATTATCAGTAATTTCTCTTTAAAAAAAGAATAAAAACAGAAAAAATGTCATTAGATGTGTTTTGTATCTACTTTTGTACTTCTCTCATATTGTAAAATATATTTTATAAATATTTTTATATATATTTTAAATTATAAGCTTGGAAAAATGATAATACTGTTTTGTAACTTTCAATAAAAGCTTTGGCGGAAGTTTGCTTACAGCATAAAAAGTGGATCTTCAGAGTGGATCCTTGTTAAGTCAGGAAACACAGTGAGACCAGTGTTGAACAAACCTCTGCAACAATAACACCCCTCAAAATGTGACAATTGAAACATATAAATATTCTATACATTTAATCAGTGTCTGTTTTCTTTGTTAGTTTCAGGATCTCACAAACGATAAAAACAGTGCCTTTTAAAATAATGAGCAAAAAAAGTATATAATAAGTCTAAAACATCTATAAAACATCTGTTTTAAACTAGATATTTTAAGCTGTTATTTATATTACTGAGCTTACAGGCCAATGCAGCACAACATAAAGCAACAGCTTAAATATACCTGTTAATAACTTGTTAATACATTAACAACTATTTGTTAAGGATAATGACTAGAATACATTTTAACAGTGAGGACAATTTAAAAGCCTTCAGCTTGAGCCTTTTTGGATGTGTTTAGGCTCATTATCTCATTGTAGAAACCATCCTCTTTTTATCTTCTGCTTTTTTTAACAAACATTTTAATGTTTACTTCCAGAATTTAATAAAAACCCATTTGTCATTTTACTAGTGAAAGAACCCTTAACCCTAACCCCATGACACTGGCTGCAATAAAACATGAGCACTCCTCCCTCTTGCTTAAAGAGGTTTTTGAGGAGATTCTACACTACTTTTTGTCCAAACATATTAAATAAAAAATGTAAATTTGTTTTTGTTAAAAACTAATTTAGTTTGAACTGAAAGACTCAATGTCACAGTATATAGCACTGTTTTGTTTACGTGACTTTCACGTGTACATAATTGCCTGCATATAAACAAATGACTGCATATATTTGGTAACACTTTACTGTAGTTTACTGTAAGGATTTCAAATCAGCTGATCAGTTTACCTGTTTGAATGTTGGTCCTTCTATCTAAATAATGAATTCAGTTGTTTCAGCCACACTCATTGGTACCAGGAGTATATAACCAAACACACAGCCATGCAATCTCCATAGACCCTAGAGTTCCACACCATCTCTGGAAGCAACACTAGTAAATCAGCAATGTGCAATGCCAATTTTCTGTGTAAGGCATGTCGCCACTGGACTGCGGAGCTGTGGAATCATGTTCTCTGGAGTGATGAATCTCGTTTCACTTTCTCCAGTCTGACAGATGAATCTGACTTTGGCAGATGTGAGTTGAACACCTAGTTTCAACATGTATAGTGCCAACAATAAAGTTTGGTGTAGGAGGAATAATGGGAATGTTTTAAGGGTTTAAGATCGACCCCTTAGTTCCAGGGAGGATTATTTTTTATGGATAGCATAAAAACACAGTTTAGGCAATTGCACATAAGAGTGAACAACACTTTTCCTGTTTGTGCACAAAGCGATCAAGTTGATAAAGACATGATTTGATCAGTTTGTTTTTAAGGCACTGCAGTAGACTGAATTTAACCCTATTGAACACTCCTGGGATGAACTGCAATGCTGATTGTGAGCCAGAACTTCTTGTCCAACATTATTGTCTGACCTGTCACATGCTTGTTTGATTGAAAGGGTACAAATTCCACAAAACCTGCCTTGATTTTGGCTTTAACAGTACAAACATTACAAAGAAGTAGATTTGTAGATTAATAGTAGATTAATGCAGATTAATGCACATCATGTGGTAATAACGTCAAGATAAATGTTTTCTTACAAGTATTTTAAATATGGGAGATCCTTGAAAGCATCTGGATTGATGACTGCCAGACTTCTGGTGTTTCTTATTTCACTGAGAAAAAGCGAGAATGACAATATGAAAACAGATACATTAGTTGACAGTATGACATATATGATGGAATTACTGCTTCCTACTAGCCTGTTGGGTTTAAAGAAAGATGGTGGGATTTTAAGGGTTTTACATCTCCGGCAGCACACCATACAGTTCCCCACAAAAAAAAAGTCCAACAGTCAAACATCAGTATTTTAAATCTCCCTTGGTGGATGAATGTGAGCTGGGTTGGTGTGGCCATCGCTCAGCCGTTGATAAACTTTGTCCACTCAGAGAATCATCTGCCCATTCAATGTTCAACAATAAGATAAACCTGACAAACAGCGCCATCTAGTGGCAGATGCATTAAGTGTTATTTTTTTTAAAGAAACAGAAATTGGGTTAGTCACCGACAAGAATCAGCGATGGGGAGTCAGTGATGGAGGAAGAGTCAGTGATGGACAGAGAATTGAAAGAGGTAGAGTCAGTAATGGAGCAAGAGTCAGTGATGGACAGAGAATTGAAAGAGGTAGAGTCAGTAATGGAGCGAGAGTCAGCGATGGAGAGAGAATCAGTGAAAGAGGAAAAATAATAAGGCTGGCGGTGAGATAATGTTAGTACAGCTTCATCCTCTTCAGTCATTACAGAGCAGCTGCTAATGCACCGTGGTTCATTCAGTCAGATGGTGGCAATTAATGATACATGAATGACGAAACCCTGAACGTTACAGACTTATTCTAAGACCTGGAATTCTTTGAATCTGAGCCTTAGACTTCTTACTTTCATGGCCGGATAATGAGAGTAACAGCTAGACGTTGTATTTGGCTTACTCTGCTCTTGATCACATTACTTTGCCAGATGGGGTAATTAAGACCATATTTCCCTTCATTCGATAAAAAACCCAGAAAAGTGAGAGTGTGGCAGGAGATCGCAGAAAGTATGACACATAACTGATGAACAAGATAATGTCAGGAAGCTGAGGGGATAAATTCAAGGACTCCATAAGAACTGGTGCGGCTCAATAATAGAATGATCATGAACATTTAGCCAGCGAGATCAGATTCATTAAAAATACTTACAATACAAAATACAGACTGTACATAGCAGCAGGATGTACAGGATTACAATAAAAGCTGGTTTGGACTTACATATGTGTGATTTTCTTCAGGTTATAAAAAGAATGTTTTTCTAGCCTCTGCAGTGTGACATCAACAGACAGATAGCTAGAACAAAAGAACCAAAATGCATTAGATATTTGTGCTGAAATTTATCACCTGTGGGTAAAAAAATCTTACCGATATGTATTTTTTCCCCAATGGGAACATTAGCTGCTAATGCTGTAGGCTAACAGTGTTTACACTCACTAGTCTAGCAACGTAGCTACTAACTGCTGAAAAAACTACTCAACTGTATAAATATGATTAAGTGGCTCATATTAGCAGCATTCTGTGAAATCATAGTTCCGGTCATCAACATCCTACAGCTCTACCTGCTCACTAGTTCTTTATGTGATCACGTGTACATGGTAAATATTCATTCTGCTGCTACTGAGACTTTACCAACACAGTATGAGCAACACTGAGCAAACAATCAGCCATGATGTTCTGATAGAATATATAATTTTTGGTCTTTTCATTCATTTTTAAAGTTGATTACACTCTGAACCACATATGATCACATGGCATATACATATCAGTACTTAATCCAGAACAGCTTTATAACTATTACTGCTAGCATAATGCTAATACCTGCTAGGGCTGCTATGGGCTATTGGTGGCATTTTATGACAGCTGTATGTAGAACATTTAATACCTGTAACATAAATATTTACACAATCTATTTCACTTTTTATGGTGCAGCTTTACAATGAGTCTTTCAAAACTTGAGAGTTTCTGAATGCTAGAAGAAGCTTATTAGACTTTTTAGCCTGCTAAGCATCTTAGCTGTCTGATCAAGTCACTGTATGCTAAGCATGTATCAGTGGAAGGACTCTTTTCTAAAATACAAAGTTGGGACGGTGTGTAAAATGTAAACAAAGGTAAGTAAAAAGAGAATGTAATGATTTGCAAATCTCATAGACACATATTTTATTCACAATAGGACACAGAACACATACCAGATTTTTTACTCTACTAATCTACTCTCCAAAAAGTTGGAACAAAAGTCTAGAAAAGTAATTGGTACTAATTCAAACAGCTGGAGGAGCAACAAAGTCACATGACTTGGTTTGAAAAGAACATTCTAGAGAGTCTCTTAGGAGCAAAAGTGGGCAGAAGTTCATCATCTGTGAAAAACTGTGTTTAAAAATTGTGGAACAATTTCAGAATATCTGAGCATCTACAGAACATCATTAAAAGATTCAGAGAATCTAGAAAAGGATCCAAGGCCGGCAGTCAGTGTTGGATGCTGGTGATCTATGGGTTTTCCCACCGCACTGCATTACAAACAGGCCTGGTTCTGTTCTGGACGTCATTGCATTAGCTCAGAGTCACTTCCAGAAATCACTGTCTGTAAACACAGCTCGTTAATCTGTATCATGTAAAGATCTGATCTGAGGTCAGATGAATCAAAATTTGAAAACATTTTCGAAAACATTGTGTGCTGCGGACAGAAGCCTGTATCTCTGATGGTCTGGAGCTGCATTAGTGTCTATGGCGTCAGCAGCTCACAAATCTGGAGAGACTATGAGTGCTGCATCCAGACCACGCCTCTCTCAGAGAAGACCTCGTATATTTCAACAGGACAATAAACCACATGCTGCATCATCACACCAGTACAGAGTCCAGCTGCTGAACTGACCTGCCTGCAGTCCAGACCTTCATCAACGTAGCAGATGTTCAGTTGTTAAAAAGACTAGGAGATGCTACACAATGGTAGATGTGGTTCTGGCCCAATTTGAATGTGTTGCCGCCATCAAGTTCTAAATGAGTTCATAACTTTCATGAAGTGTTTAAATGTCTGATATGTGTTCTGTGTTCTACTGTAAATAAAACGTAGGTCTAGGAGATTTGCAAATCATTGCATTCTGTTTTTATTGACCTTTATTTACTTTTTACACAGCGAGGCAATTTTTATGTAATTGGGGTATATACATTTCACCTAAATGGTAAATCAAGCCCAGTAACAATTAACCAGTGTCTAATTAAATACAAATTAAAGACAAATTACAAGTTAATTAATTTATGGCTGCAGGTAACTACACATTAAACTCAAAACTACTGAAAATACTGGGTTTGTAAGTGATGTTCAATCTAAACCACAAAAATCCTCACTCACCAACTAATGACTTGACAATCACAAACATAAAAACTGTAAACTCACAATGGATGTTTGTTTTAAGCATGCATTGATGTTTTACTTTACCTACATTACTGAGATGTTCACCATGTTGGCAAAGGCATCCTGAGGCACAGAGGTCAGTCTTGTTTCATAGAGACGTCTGCAAAAAATGTATTAAAAAAGTTAGAGAACAATTTTAAAGTCTAAGTTATCATAAATGTCATTTTTCTCTTTATAATACTGATCAGTCCATGATTCAGATGACCAAATGTGAATCCATCTCCTTCAGCTTGTCTCTCTGTAGGAGGGGCTGGACAGTGTTGAAGGCACTGGAGAAGTCAAAGAACATGACTCCTTACAGCACCGCTCCCCTTGTCCAAATGAGAGTGAGCTCTCTGAGGTCTTAGGAGGCTCAGCAGCATTCTCTCCATGGTCTTCATCACGTGGGATGTCAAAGCGACTGGTCTGTAGTCATTCAGCTGCTTAGGGTGAGTCTTCTTAGGAACTGGAATGACACAGGATGTCTTCCATGTGACTGATACCTTCCTGAGACAAAGGCTCAGGTCAAAGATGTGATGGAGGAGCTCTCCCAGTTGGGCGGTCCATGCTTTGGTGGACTGTGGGAGTGGATGTTTACACCGGCTGATTGTGGCGATGATGGTGGTGGAGGTGAGGGTCGATCTGCCGAGGGTGCTGATGGTGATGAGGTGATTGCTGCTACAGGAGGAGGGGATAGCAGTAGCAGAACAATCAAACCTGTTATAGAAGTTGTTAAACTGGTTTGTTCTGTCCACGCCTCCCTCTACTGAGCTGATGCAGCCTGTGATGGTTTTCATCCCATCACAGACCTCCTTCATGCTGTTTTCCTTTCTCTCCACCTTTTTCCTGTAGAGCTCCTTGGCCTCTTATGTCAAACCTTGAGTTCCCGCTGAATGCGTTTAAGCTCTGTCCAGTTTCGTTCGTACTGAGGCTTTAGGAGAACCAGGCTGTGATCTAATTTCCCCAACGGTGGTAGTGGGGTTGCCCTGTATGCGTCCCTCACGTTAGCATACAGCAGGTCAATGATTTTGTTCTTCCTGGTGGGACAGCCAACAAACTGATGCAAAGGCGGGAGAATGGAATCCAGTGTGACATGATTGAAATCACCAGAAAGCACAAAGAGTGTGCAAGTACCGGAAGCAGCTACAGAAGATATTCTGAAGGCCAGGCTGCTGCAGCAGTTGCATGCCCCTCTGCAGTCCCTATGCTCCAGTGCCTCGATGGAAATTGCAGATGTGGATGTCCTGGGTCCCTTTTCCGCAGACTATGGCTGGGAACTGCTTCATGCTCATGGCCAGGACTCATTCCGTAACTGACCCGGAGGCATATACGGTCCGAGAGTGCCACAATGGCCGAGTGGCTTGTTGAGGAGCCCTCCTGTCAGTTCAGAGTGCCAAAGGAGCTACGCAGCGAGCAGGGGTGCAAGTAGTCATGGTCTGCAACTGGCTGGTAATTCGAAAGACTCACACTGCTCCACCCTGAGAGTAACAGTCTTGTGGGCTAACCAGGTTCACTCTGATTCTCTTTAAGTTTGGCTAGGAGCTCAAGATGCCCAACATTGGAGAAGCCAGAGCAGGACATGCCAAGGAAACCTGGAGGAGACGTGGAGAACTCTATTTGAACGACTTTCTTTGGACGATGTGGGTCACCAGGATGGCTGACCTGGCGGTCCAGAAGAGCTGAGGCTCATGAGAGGTGTGTGCCCCACTGTTGTTGTTACTGGTGGTTTTATGTGTGTCTATATGTTGTTTTTGGTGAACTGTGAGTTATTTTGAGTGTGGGGTCTTACTAACCAGGAACTAGAATTATATTGCTAGGGGTGACATCCCCTACTATTTAATTGATTTTGCTGTTTCTGTATTGTTTGTTCAGTAACATTTCAACAGTAATCCTCATTCTCATGGAGAGGAGCACTTCGACTTGCTTGTGGTCCATACTAATCTATTTATACACCAAAAGCTGTACACCTTTGTTTTGAAGGTACACATGCCATCGCTTACAGTCAGTGACCGCTTATTGCATAAACCCAAAACCAACCAAACAATTAAAAGCCATAATCGATCACATTCGGAAATCTGCCCCTAGAGGCCGTCCACACCCAAATCAGCTGAAGTTGGTTTCACTAGATTCTCATACAAAATTAAATAGAAAATTACACTTTTCACCCTAAATGGTGTCGCACATGTAACAGCTGCATCCTTTGAGGTAGAAAGAAGAATTACAATAAGAACCTGCTGAACACGAAGACCTTATTCCTGCCTTTCAGCTCAAAAGCAGCGAGTAAATCCACTAAACTGAGCAAGAGAGAGTTTAAACACTGCCGCACCAGCGCCACCAAACAGTGTCCACTCCACACTACCCCCCTGCTCTCTGCCTGCTGTCTAATTAGCTAGCTAAGCTAAAAACAGACAGCTGAAAGTTAGCTACAACAGCTTTAACCTAAATACATTACTTGAAGGGTTTACTACTCTGAAAGGGTTGCGCTACACTGAAGGGTTTAATACAGTGAGGGGGTTACTACAGTGAAGGGTTTAATAATAATTAATTAATAATTAATTTAATAATAATATTAAATAAGGAGAATGTAGAGTGTAAACTGTGCAGGTTATTGCTATGTAAGCCTCAAATTCTCCACAAGGAGGAGCTACTGGAACACAAAGACCTTTGTTCCTCACTATAAATGCATTACCTCACAACAACAGGGTCTCACTAGTAACACATGTATGTTTACAGTTATACATTCTGCATATATAACATTAAGGACCAGAAACTGAACAAACCCACAACCAGGTCTAGGTTGACCAATTCTCTATGGTGCTGCAGCTGGACAATACAGCTCTAAAAGACTGTTAATAGTTTTGTGTTACTTCAATATTTACTAAAAGATTCACTGAAAAGGGTGGAATACAGTGTGAAAAAGTGTGCACTAGTGAATATTGATGTTGTGATATGTAAGAGATTGTAAACGTGTTTTAATGCAATCCTACTGGTAAACAGCATTAGTAATATAATTATTATATTTTTTCTGTAGCTGTAAACGCTGTCTTCACATCCTGAATATGCAAAACACTGTGTAAAATGTCTTTTTTCATAAATCAACACAAGCAAAGTGTGACATTCTGCATTCTGCACCTGTCCTTCAGCACCTGTTTTCTTTTTTTTTCCAAACTGGGTCCCAGAAACAGATTAAAAAGAATGAAGTTTTGCTTGATTTGCATTCATTCATTACTATTTATAGATGTTTGTGAGTTGTGATTCTCTTTTAGGATACGGCTGGCTTGGGCCCAAATCTTCTGATCAGAACTTTGTCATAGGCAGCGCTGGTTGCAAAGTCACAGGACACTACAAACCATAAAACACTGCTCTGGTAAAGGCTCCATAGACGCGTCTGCTAGTTTTTGATCTCTTTTGACTGTTTTAAGGTGGTATAAACTGGGCTCTAGAGGGAGCAATGCCAGAGCAATTGGTCAAACAATGGAGTAATTCAGAAGGAGGAAGGTAGACAGAGAAAGAGGGAGGTCCTCCGTGACAAATTAAACAAACTCTATGATCCAGAACAGACGCCATCACCGTATACCATGTCTAACTAATTCACTTCAACCTCAATGCAAATAATCACGTGTGTGTGTGTGTGTGTGTGTGTGTGACAGACTGAGAGAGAGAAAGTGTGAGTGAGTGTCCAATCCTACAGACTTTACTTTAAGAATGAAACTTTAACAGCAAACTAGCAAACAACTCTAAAGAGGTCGGCTCAATGTTGGCACACTGTTACTGTGACCCGCCTACAATCACAGTCAGTCTTCAAAAAACCAACAAATACGTCAATCAGATTTTGCCAGCAGTGCAAGTTAACAGAGGAAGAATGAGCAGCTTATACTGTTTAAACACAGGATTATTATTATTAACAGCTACCTGAACAACTAGGAGTCTTTAAGATGTGCTATAATTCATACCATGCGTAAACACCTGACCAGCAGGAAGTGTGTAGTTCTGATTTATTTGAATGATCTGACGGTGAGCTGTCCGGTAAAGAGACCACGGTGTCTGAAGATTTACATTATGTATTTACTGGCAGGACAGATCGATTAAGCCGCGTGTCTGAGTGAGACTCTATCAAAGTCACATAAAGACGTCATGAAAGTCTGCTGCCGTCAGAGCGTTGTTCGTAAACACTTCAGAGTTGGAGAAGGTAAATAGTGCACTGCGACGGTGAGTCATGCCTCAACTGTGACTTGAGAGAACGTGAAGTCACGCTAAGTGGACCTTTCAACTTTACCTGTGCTTTTCTTTCCACCACCTATACCAGCTCAGTGACCCCACCCTGACCCCATCCAACCCGTCCACACTGGTTTAAAAAAAAAATTAATTAATGGAAAACGGTCTTACAAACTGTCTCTGGCTACTCAGTCTGTTTACCCTGTGAGCGCATGAGTTGAGGTGTATGGAACACATGACTTCAGAAAACTCCACAAACATAAAAATAAATTATTAAATCAATTAATATTAAAACTAATGAGCTGAACGCCTCTTCTGCTGAGACAACTTTCAGAAAAACACCATCAGCACATCACACTGACCGACAGCACAACACACTGACCGACAGCACAACACACTGACCGACAGCACAACACACTGACCGACAGCACAACACATTGACCGACAGCACATCACACTGACCGGCTGTACATCACACTGACCGACAGCACATCACACTGACCGACAGCACAACACACTGACCGACAGCACAACACACTGACCGACAGCACATCACACTGACCGGCAGCACATCACACTGACCGACAGCACATCACACTGACCGACAGCACATCACACTGACCGGCAGCACATCACACTGACCGGCTGTACATCACACGGACCGGCTGTCAGCACACTGACCGACACCATATCACACTGACCGACAGTACAACACACTGACCGGCTGTACATCACACTGACCGGCTGTCAGCACACTGACCGGCTGTACATCACACTGACCGACAGCACATCACACTGACCAGCTGTACATCACACTGACCGACAGTACATCACACTGACCAGCTGTACATCACACTGACCGGCTGTCAGCACACTGACCAGCTGTACATCACACTGACCGACAGCACATCACACTGACCGACAGTACAACACACTGACCGACAGCACAACACACTGACCGACAGCACATCACACTGACCGACAGCACATCACACTGACCGACAGTACAACACACTGACGGACAGCACAACACACTGACCGACAGCACAACACACTGACCGACAGCACATCACACTGACCGACAGCACATCACACTGACCGACAGTACAACACACTGACGGACAGCACAACACACTGACCGACAGCACATCACACTGACCGACAGTACAACACACTGACCGACAGTACAACACACTGACCGACAGCACAACACACTGACCGACAGCACATCACACTGACCGACAGCACATCACACTGACCGACAGCACATCACACTGACCGGCTGTGTCAGATTGTGAACACAGTGATCAGGTCCTCAGGGCTGTTTTGGGCAGCAGTGTATTCAGAGGAACATCTCTAGATCCTGTGTATGATCATCTGCTCTCCAGGCAGAACCTTTGAGGAGAAAGAATGCGGTTCTCCACGCTGGTGTAGTCTGACTGTCTGAACTGGAGCACTGATTGGGGCTAATTCCATGTGATGGCTGCCGGATTCTGAGGCGGAGGCAGTTGGTGTAACCTGGACTGGAGAAGTGATCCACAGAGGAATGTTCTGTAGCGCTAAACAAACCGCAGGCGAAGGAGGATTAGGAGGTGCAATCAGGCACTATCTGGAATTACAGCTAAGAGGTCACCGTGCAGACTGACAGCGGAGCAGAGGAGACCCCGTGTCCGAGCTACTGGCTAGTGTTCTGGGCTGGTACTGAAACACTGGACCTGATTGTGAGACGAACACGTGTGTTAGATGAACTGTTCTTGTAAACTTCCTGAGATCTTCTGAGCTTCTAAGACGACGCAGCAACATTAAAGATTAAACAACACCTGCTGCGTCACAGAACCACACGGAACCGCACACTCGCTTCCTCCTCCAGCTAATCTCTCTAAAGCCCAACACTCTCCTCCTCCACACCCGGATTCTGAGGGAGACGTCTGAGCCAGATGGATGTTATGGTTGGTGATGGGAGGAGCTGGAGGAAGGAGGTTAAACATGATGTTACTGGTTACAGTGGTTTTTTCTACCTGCTGGAGCTCAACGACAATCAGAAACCAGTGTTTTAGAGGCGGAGAGGAAGCAGAGTCTCCAGAGTCAGAGAGGTTTTAGTACTCGACAAGATATTTAATTATAATAATTAACCGAAAACACAAACGAACAAGACAAAGAGTTTTTAATTTAGGATCTATGAACTACAGTATGGACCACCAACACGCCGAGGACCACCTTCTCCTGATTCTTACTTATTCTTACAAACTGCAAATAATATTTTTAATTAAAGAAATAAAATAATTTGCTGACGTACACAAAAAGACGATGTACAGAAATATTTACAGACTGGGTTAGTGTTATTACAGACTGGGTTAGTGTTATTACAGACTGGGTTAGTGTTATTACAGACTGGGTTAGTATTATTACAGACTGGGCTAGTGTTATTACAGACTGGGTTAGTGTTATTACAGACTGGGTTAGAGTTACTACAGACTGGGTTAGTGTTACTACAGACTGCGTTAGTGTTATTACAGACTGGGTTAGTGTTATTACAGACTGGGTTAGGGTTACTACAGACTGGGTTAGTGTTACTACAGACTGGGTTAGTGTTATTACAGACTGGGTCAGTGTTACTACAGACTGGGTCAGTGTTATTACAGACTGGGTCAGTATTATTACAGACTGGGTTAGTGTTTTTACAGACTGGGTTAGTGTTATTACAGACTGGGTCAGTATTATTACAGACTGGGTCAGTATTATTACAGACTGGGTAAGTGTTACTACAGACTGGGTTAGTGTTGTTACAGACTGGGTTTGTGTTACTACAGACTGGGTTAGTGTTATTACAGACTGGGTTAGTGTTACTACAGACTGGGTTAGTGTTATTACAGACTGGGTTAGTGTTACTACAGACTGGGTTAGTGTTATTACAGACTGGGTTAGTATTATTACAGACTGGGTTAGTGTTATTACAGACTGGGTTTGTGTTATTACAGACTGGGTTAGTGTTATTACAGACTGGGTCAGTATTATTACAGACTGGGTCAGTGTTATTACAGACTGGGTCAGTATTATTACAGACTGGGTTAGTGTTATTACAGACTGGGTTAGTGTTATTACAGACTGGGTTAGTATTATTACAGACTGCGTTAGTGTTATTACAGACTGGGTTAGTGTTATTACAGACTGGGTTAGTGTTATTACATACTGGGTTAGTGTTATTACAGACTGGGTTAGAGTTATTACAGACTGGGTTAGTATTATTACAGACAGGGTTAGTGTTATTACAGACTGGGTTAGTGTTATTACAGACTGGGTTAGAGTTATTACAGACTGGGTTAGAGTTATTACAGACTGGGTTAGTATTATTACAGACAGGGTTAGTATTATTACAGACTGCGTTAGTGTTATTACAGACTGGGTTAGTGTTATTACAGACTGGGTTAGTGTTATTACAGACTGGGTTAGTGTTATTACAGACTGGGTTAGAGTTATTACAGACTGGGTTAGTATTATTACAGACAGGGTTAGTGTTATTACAGACTGGGTTAGTGTTATTACAGACTGGGTTAGTGTTATTACAGACTGGGTCAGTATTATTACAGACTGGGTCAGTGTTATTACAGACTGGGTTAGTGTTATTACAGACTGGGTCAGTATTATTACAGACTGGGTTAGTGTTATTACAGACTGGGTTAGTGTTATTACAGACTGGGTTAGTGTTATTACAGACTGGGTTAGTGTTATTACAGACTGGGTTAGTGTTATTACATACTGGGTTAGTGTTATTACAGACTGGGTTAGAGTTATTACAGACTGGGTTAGTATTATTACAGACAGGGTTAGTGTTATTACAGACTGGGTCAGTATAATTACAGACTGGGTTAGTGTTATTACAGACTGGGTTAGTGTTATTACAGACTGGGTCAGTATTATTACAGACTGGGTTAGTGTTATTACAGACTGGGTTAGTGTTATTACAGACTGGGTTAGTGTTATTACAGACTGGGTCAGTATTATTACAGACTGGGTTAGTGTTATTACAGACTGGGTCAGTATTATTACAGACTGGGTTAGTGTTATTACAGACTGGGTTAGTGTTATTACAGACTGGGTTAGTGTTATTACAGACTGGGTTAGTGTTATTACAGACTGGGTTAGTGTTATTACAGACTGGGTTAGTGTTATTACAGACTGGGTCAGTATTATTACAGACTGGGTTAGTGTTATTACAGACTGGGTTAGTGTTATTACAGACTATTACAAATGCAAATTCTTCACCGCAATTATTTTAGCTCTAATTTTAAACAGACGTTATTTAGCACGAGCCCGAGACACCCGTCCCGCCTGAAACAGTTAAAGAGTTAAACTCACAGAGTCTCCGTGTTGGCAGGAAAAACAGGCAGCGCGTCTATTTCACTGCAGGACACGGAGAACGTCCTCCACTCAGAACATTCACAGCCGGCCGGGCAGCGCAGCTCGTCCCCGCTCAGAGCTCCGGCGGACAGGATGACGGTCACTAACGCAGCTGCAGACACGCGCATGTTCACTGGTGAAAATAAAACTGTCCGAAAACCTGAAAGTTAAACGCTGAAAAGATTTAATCCTCGATTTTTCATCGATTAATGATCTCTCTGCTGCAGTGATGACGACTCGCAGCTGGTAAACCTCCCAAACTCTGGATCCTGCCGAACAGCCGCTGACCAGCAGTGAGGCGCGCGGACCGTCTGGGGATCCAGTGCGGTGTTCGAGGCGGGGGTGGGGGTGGTTGGGGGGTGTGTGGGGGGGGTGGGGGTGGGGGGGTGCGGGTGGTCGGAGACAGAATGATCAGAATCTTTAAAGAACCCGCCAGAGAAGCAGAAGTTAGTTACTAGCTCGCTGGTGTACGTGGTTTGTTAACGTTAATAAAACTTAAAGCACTTCAAATAAAAAAAACAACAGATAAAAACTAAAATATCAAAACATGCAACATTTACACCCGTTTTCCTCACAGCGACGGAGAAAGATGTTCAAACACGTTTCTATTCTAAGACCAAAAACTGCTACAGCGGATAAAACTGTTACATTAAACTATGCAGTACAAGTGAAAACTACAACTCCCATGAGTCAGTGCGGCTCCGCTGTTTCCTGTTATGAGGCGGGCAGTTTAAGTTGCCATAGCGCGGATCTCACAGGACATCTCGGTAATGACGCTCTGCTGTGTTCATACACGGCTTATAACTGTGTTATAAAGATATAAAGTCTTCACAGATTGTTACTACAGACTTTAATTTCTAAACAAAAAGAGAAACATATGAGTTTGTAATCCGGAGCAGGTCAGTCAGGGTAGCTAACGCTAGCGAGTCTGTTTAGCTTCACTGCTAATTTACCTCATAGACACACTCCGCAGATTATTTACCTGTTTTTGTGCATTTATTTCGTTAAAGACAGATCATTTATAAGAATGTTATGTACCAGAGTTTGTTTGGATAAGTGTGCTGTGTCTTCGACAGAGTTAGCTGAGCTAATGTTAACATATTAGCACAACTAACATTAATGCTAATCATAATTATCATGATAAGAAACAAAAACACACTTAGAAACTGCAGATTTACTCCGTATTAAGTAAGAAAGTTAGTTACCAGCGAACCCTAGTTAATTGTATGTATTGAAGTTATAGACAGTTTTTGTTCTATCTATAAATTATTCTACAGCTGCTATCCTGTCCGATCTGATCTGATCTGATCTGATTATGGAAACATCCAGTGAATCTGAGACCTACAGCAGGTCGAGAGATCATCGCTCGCGCCTCAGGTGTAAAGATGGTCGGGACTTGATCACAGACAGCGCAGGATTACCTGCAAAGATAGACGCGCTGGCTGACACGTTACAGGTGAGCCGCTAAAACTGGTTCAGACTAATCGCAGCTGCAACACGTTTATCAGCACATTGTCAGTAATACGGGTTCCTAGCATGTGGTACATTTATACACAACACAGGTTACAAGCAGAAACCTAAACAGAGTGGATCGGATGTTGGGTCAGTACAGAGAGCATACGGATGACCACGCTGATGCCATAGCAACTGTGGGTATTAACAGTCTGTGCTAGAACCTGAGTAGAACCTGTTTTATTGCTAGTGTCTGATTTCAGATAAGACTGCTCTAAAGTGACGCTGCCATCCTTTGTACAGCTGCAGGAGAGCTTGGAGGAGTCTATTCACCAGCTTCAGACCCAACGTCTGAACCAGCTTCAGAACCAGCGTCAGAACCAGCGTCTGAAGACATCCACAGGGGGACGTAGTGCCTCGTTCTGCGCTTTGCACAGTAGCCTGGATGATGGCAGCCCTTGTGGTACTGTAGCATAAGTTCCAGATACTGATCCCGTATTAGTCTGAATCCAGACTGTTCCCTCAAACTCCCAGCCAAGTTGAGGAGCTTAGAATTCAGCAGTTCACAACAATAACAATTCTAGTCTACTAATTTAAATTTATAATTGTACATAAAGTTTAAACCCTGTGGGTCAGATGATGTGTTTTGTTGGTTTTCTAAGTAAAGTTTAAACAGTCAGTAAATGTTCTCTATGTTGAACAAATCTAACGTGATGTGTTTCTGCAGGTTGTTTTGCACAGTTTCTATATAATTGCTATTTTTAACATATGCAGGGATAACACATGAGATATAAAGGTGCCATTACATTTACACAGGCCTCCTCCTGTATTTAATTTTCATTTAAATATGTAAAATTCAGGAAATAAAAACTAACTGTGCTGAATTTTGCCTAAAATTCAGTTAGAAAACGTAACGTCAGCAGAAAAGAGATTAACAAGCTGGTATCTCTTCTGTCTAGATACGGAGCTGCGCAATCCAACATCTCATCTGAAGGATTACAGGAGTCTGGAAATTAACAGGAGGTCTGCTACAGTGGGCTTCAGGGACCCCCGTGAGACGGAGGGGCAGGTTAGACTCCTGTTCTGGGTATCGGTCATTTATAAATGGGTTAAAAACTGACCAGTACAGTTCTTCTTTTTATTTTAAGTCTTAGAAATAAGAAGGTAATATTAGTGAAAACTATGAGTTTTTCAGGATCAACATGGAGGAGTGGCATAAGCTTGGTGTTGTCCAGAGAAAAACATGTATCTCCATATTTTATTTTTCTACATCATTTGATTGCAGCAGCCGTTGTTTACATTGTGAGAAGATTTCATGATAAATACTCCAAAATCACCTGGAAAAAATTAAAGTGAAGTAATTTGATCCCTTCTGCTCTGAAAGTTTGAAGATGCAAGTTATTCTTTGGTCAGCAAATATATATATGTGTATATAGCAATTATATATATATATATATATATATATATATATATATATATATATATATATATATATATATATATATGTATATATAAGTTATATTTATATGTAGTAATTATATTTATATATAGTAATTAATTACATAAACTGAAAAACAGTGTTTGAAATTTAGTTGTATTACTTGATTTTACAGAACTGCAGAGTAAATGAACTTAACTGTTCTTCCTGATTCACAGATCCACTCACTGCATCAGGCGCTGAGAGACCTGCGCAGTGACCAGCTCCAGTTGGGGCATGAGGTCAATCAGGAGATCCTCAGCAGGAACAGGTGAGCTTCAATGTTTATTCTCTGTGGATCCTATCACAGCGCCCGGCTTGGTTCTTTCTTCTCTAGTTATTAGTTTAATGACGGTTCTGTGTGTGTGTACGTGTGTGTGTACGTGTGTGTGTTTATTTGACTTGTACTGTGAAAAGGTCTGATATCGACACCAGGAGAACATTAGCAGACCTTTCAAGGCAAATACAGGAATCTCCTGTGGAGGATGCGGTGAGTGCAAACGACAACGAATGGCTCTTTTTAAAAAAACTTTATTATCAGAGTGTTTTTCTGTCTTTTAATTATTTAATTAGGTTTCCTTGACGATAAAGGTCGGTATGTTACTCGTATGTTGTTACTCAGGTGTCCTTGCGAGTAGAGAAACGACTCCAGAAGATTGAGAGTGAAATTCAGTCTCAGCGACAGGTGGTCTCAGAACGGAGTTGCAGACAGCAGCGAGATGGTGTGTCTAGTGAACTACAGGAGGTAAAGGACGGTCTTACAGCAAGTGTGCACATACACAGTTAACATGAACCGGTATAATAGTTAACAGGTTTGATTGCAGGAGCGGTTTCAAGCCAGCGGTGACGCTGAGGTGTTAGAACCCCAGCAGTGCTGCTGTGTCTGATACACTTCTACCAGAAACATGTGGTGTCACTGCTTTACTGACAATCTGGTAAGAGGTGACAGACGTACACAATGTTTCTTGCGCACTAGTGAAACTGTAGTGAAACTGTAGTGAAACTCTAGTGAAACTGTAGTGAAACTCTAATGAAACTCTAGTGAAACTCTAGTGTTGTGACTGTTCACTGCTGTTAGATTTAAAACAGCAACACTTCATAATTTTGGCTGCAACTTTAAGAAACAGTACAGGGAATGAAAACTGAAAGCAAACAGTGTTTATCACATTAATCTGAGATCTGCTCCGTTTTTGGCCCTTATTTGTTTAAATTTTGTTTCTTTTTAATGTGATTGCAGTTTAGATAACTATTTAGAATACATAGTCTGATTTATAACACATCTAGAACCCACCTTATTTCACATCCAGCAGGAGGCGGCTTTGTGCTTTATTAGGTTCCTGATTAAGAATAAATAAAGAGTTTAAATGAATTAAAAGGTCAAATCAGCCAGTGTATCTTTTGTGCCGGTCCCATCCCAGGGTAAATGGGTGAATGACGAGTGTTGTATCAGGAAGGCCATCCGACTTAAAACACTTTGCTAAAACTAACAAGCGAGTTCATCTAGAGTGAGATAGAGGAGGATGACTCGCTGTGGCAAACCCTAAAAAGGGAAAAGCCAATAGAAGAAGAAAAAATGGATTAATAGGTCATTAAAAATAAAGTAACAAACCTGTTAAACATAGTGAGTAAACATAATGAGTGAAAAAGAAAAAATTATTCTTTTAAAATGTAAAAGAAGAAAAGTAAAAGTAAAGTATTAGGTGTGAAGTACAGATACAAAAATAAACTACTTAAGTATTGAGGTACCTGTACTCAGTTACCACTTCTGACTGTAGGGGGCAGTGTCTCACATTCTTTTACATATATTTATACATATTACAGAACTACCGTCAGTCATTACATACCTACAACGTGCTACACCTTTGATATTAGGTGAACATGACGGTGTGGCTAAGAAGCATGATAGTAAACCGGCATCTGTCTGAGTGTTTATACGACTGTGCTGTGAAATCTTCTACTGTGGAGATTATAAAACGCTAAATATGGACTGAACTAAATGAAAGATGTAAATTGAATTTCAGGCTGTTTTATGTGTTCTATGTGTGTTAGCCAGCAGGGGGCAGTATGCAGCTGTAGTACTCATTTGGGTTGTGGTTCTAATAAAAGACAGCAGAAAATACTGCGTTTGTTCAAAAATAAAGAAAAAAACAAGAGAAGGAAGCAACTTTGTGGTTTAACAGAAGGAACTGGATGTAAAATAAGCTCTGGATTTAAAATGACAGGAAGAAATGCTGTGAAATAAGAGCATGTTGTTTGTTACTGATGCATTTAATGTTTAATTAAGAAACGAGGATTTGTTATCTGAGAATGTTGACACTAGAAAGACATAAAATCTAATTACAGCATTTTATTTATATTGTTATTTTATAATATTTATTTGTAAGAATTATATTTTAGCGAGTAAACGTAATTTTTTTATTGTTAAGCATTTCAGCTTATTTTCCAGTTCAGTGTAACTGCAGTAACTCTTTCATTAGCGTTATTTAAAGTTTAACTCATGGTTGTTTTTTTCTGTACATTAAAATTGACATGTTAAAATTCTAATGACCGTGGCAGCCCAGTCCAGTTTAGCTTTCCTATTTTTCTTGATCTCAGGTATTTGTAGATGTGTATTTGAAACTTCACTTGTAAAAATTAAATTCTTATTTATGATATTGAAGAAAAATGTTTTATTAAAATCTACTTTATTTACAGTTTTTTCCAGTTGCTAACAGACTAAAATGACATGCATAGCACAATTATTTAAACTGACACACAGAGAGCAAGACCTCCTCAAACCTCCAAAACTAAACTCGTTTTCTGCTTTACACACAGTTTACAATTTAAAATGGAGCTTTTTAAACACACTGAACGCTTCTCTCATGTTTGCCACATCAAAACACTGCCATTCAAAATGATACTGCGTGAGTTAATTGGCAGATATATGTGCCACCAGGCCCCAAAAACCTGAACGATTAATTATTACCACTTCAATCAGAAAGTACGCTCTATAAAACACCACAGGTGAGCACCTCACTGTACAACAACAACAATGGAAGACGTTGCAGAGAGAGGAAGAGGGAGGGTGAGAATGAGAGGGAAGGAAGAGTGAGAGGAAGAGTGAGAGGTAGGGGTAGAGCTGGCGATGCGAGAAGCTGGAGTCTGTTCAACCTGAGCCGTTTCACTGTCGTCTCTGTCGTCCGGACATTTAGACTGGAGTAAATGTGTGTAACCAAGATCTCTGTAGTTCACCCCGTATCACAGAGTATCAGTTAGGTGACCCCTGTGACCCCTGTTTACTTCATGAATGGCTGATGCCGTACACTAACTGTACTGGTCCTAGTTTATCCGATACATCATACATTTATCTCTACGATGTCATACGGGAAAGGTAAGATTTAATAATACTGGGCACAAATGTTTATAAGCATTATTTAAAACTATAACGTGAATAGTATTTTATAATCGTGTAAATGATTAAAACGCAGTTTCCACGTTGTATTAAATCTGTTCTTAGGAATGTTGTACACACGTATGTACTACTAGACTTTATGGAGCTTTATTCTGGGCCATTATGTGTAAATATGTGTGTGTGTGTGTGTATATAGTTTGTCTAAGGCTTGAATTAGAAAGGTTAGCTCCTGCTGTGGTTACCTGTGGTCCGGATCAGGTTACCTGTAGTTTGATGATCTTCTGTCTGGAAAGCTTTTCGGATGTTTCTGTTCTCGCAGGCGCTGAAAAGGTGTGATGCCCAGAACCAGCCGAGTGATGACAGCTACAGAAATAGATTCCTCAGATCTGAGAGTGAGATTTGCAAGGTAAGGTACCCACTCGGCTAGTCGTCACAGGTGAGTAGAAATAGAGGGAACAGGTGAAGTCTGATGTGTTGATGAAACTGTTCTGGGGACTGTAGCTGGTGTTGTACGGTGTTATTAGACGGTGAGAGTAAAAGCTGTTTTTATTTGAATCAGTTTCTGATTAGTAATGTATTGGTTCTGTGATCTTCAGTTAGAACACGAGTTGGAGACTGTGAGGACACAGCTGGACCACTCTGAGGGTGGACGAAGTGCTCTTCTTCAGCAGGTGAATCACTTTCACTCCTCTCTGTTTGTAGTGTTTGTAGTGGTTGTAGTGGTTGTAGTGGCTGTAGTGTTTGTAGGGGTGGTAGTGGCTGTAGTGGTTGTAGTGGTTGTAGTGGTTGTAGTGTTTGTAGTGTTTGTAGTGGCTGTAGTGATTGTAGTGGTTGTAGTGTTTGTAGTGGCTGTAGTGGTTGTAGTGGTTGTAGTGGTTGTAGTGTTTGTAGTGGCTGTAGTGTTTGTAGGGGTGGTAGTGGCTGTAGTGGTTGTAGTGGTTGTAGTGTTTGTAGTGTTTGTAGTGGCTGTAGTGATTGTAGTGGTTGTAGTGTTTGTAGTGGCTGTAGTGGTTGTAGTGGTTGTAGTGGTTGTAGTGTTTGTAGTGGCTGTAGTGTTTGTAGGGGCTGTAGTGGTTGTAGTGTTTGTAGTGTTTGTAGTGGTTGTAGTGTTTGTAGTGGTTGTAGTGTTTGTAGTGTTTGTAGTGGTTGTAGTGGTTGTAGTGGCTGTAGTGTTTGTAGTGTTTGTAGTGTTTGTAGTGGTTGTAGTGGTTGTAGTGGTTGTAGTGTTTGTAGGGGTGGTAGTGGCTGTAGTGGTTGTAGTGGTTGTAGTGTTTGTAGTGGTTGTAGTGGTTGTAGTTGTTGTAGTGTTTGTAGTGGTTTAGTGGTTGTAGTGTTTGTAGTGGTTGTAGTGTTTGTAGTGTTTGTAGTGGTTGTAGTGTTTGTAGTGGTTGTAGTGGTTGTAGTGTTTGTAGTGTTTGTAGTGGTTGTAGTGTGTGTAGTGGTTGTAGTGGTTGTAGTGGTTGTAGTGTTTGTAGTGGTTGTAGTGTGTGTAGTGGTTGTAGTGTTTGTAGTGGTTGTAGTGTTTGTAGTGGTTGTAGTGTATGTAGTGGTTGTAGTGGTTGTAGTGGTTGTAGTGGTTGTAGTGTTTGTAGTGGTTGTAGTGGATGTAGTGTTTGTAGTGGTTGTAGTGGTTGTAGTGGTTGTAGTGGCTGTAGTGTTTGTAGTGTTTGTAGTGGTTGTAGTGGTTGTAGTGGCTGTAGTGTTTGTAGGGGTGGTAGTGGCTGTAGTGGTTGTAGTGGTTGTAGTGTTTGTAGTGGTTGTAGTGGTTGTAGTTGTTGTAGTGTTTGTAGTGGTTGTAGTGTTTGTAGTGGTTTAGTGGTTGTAGTGTTTGTAGTGGTTGTAGTGTTTGTAGTGTTTGTAGTGGTTGTAGTGTTTGTAGTGGTTGTAGTGGTTGTAGTGGCTGTAGTGATTGTAGTGGTTGTAGTGTTTGTAGTGGCTGTAGTGGTTGTAGTGGTTGTAGTGGTTGTAGTGTTTGTAGTGGCTGTAGTGTTTGTAGGGGTGGTAGTGGCTGTAGTGGTTGTAGTGGTTGTAGTGTTTGTAGTGGCTGTAGTGGTTGTAGTGGTTGTAGTGGTTGTAGTGTTTGTAGTGGCTGTAGTGTTTGTAGGGGTGGTAGTGGCTGTAGTGGTTGTAGTGGTTGTAGTGTTTGTAGTGTTTGTAGTGGCTGTAGTGATTGTAGTGGTTGTAGTGTTTGTAGTGGTTGTAGTGGTTGTAGTGGTTGTAGTGTTTGTAGTGGCTGTAGTGTTTGTAGGGGCTGTAGTGGTTGTAGTGTTTGTAGTGGTTGTAGTGTTTGTAGTGGTTGTAGTGTTTGTAGTGTTTGTAGTGGTTGTAGTGGTTGTAGTGGCTGTAGTGTTTGTAGTGTTTGTAGTGGTTGTAGTGGTTGTAGTGGCTGTAGTGTTTGTAGGGGTGGTAGTGGCTGTAGTGGTTGTAGTGGTTGTAGTGTTTGTAGTGGTTGTAGTGGTTGTAGTTGTTGTAGTGTTTGTATTGGTTTAGTGGTTGTAGTGTTTGTAGTGGTTGTAGTGTTTGTAGTGTTTGTAGTGGTTGTAGTGTTTGTAGTGGTTGTAGTGGTTGTAGTGTTTGTAGTGGTTGTAGTGGTTGTAGTTGTTGTAGTGTTTGTAGTGGTTGTAGTGGTTGTAGTGGTTGTAGTGTTTGTAGTGGTTGTAGTGGTTGTAGTGGTTGTAGTTGTTGTAGTGTTTGTAGTGGTTGTAGTGGTTGTAGTGTTTGTAGTGTTTGTAGTGGTTGTAGTGTTTGTAGTGGTTGTAGTGGTTGTAGTGTTTGTAGTGGTTGTAGTGTTTGTAGTGGTTGTAGTGTGTGTAGTGGTTGTAGTGGTTGTAGTGTTTGTAGTGGTTGTAGTGTGTGTAGTGGTTGTAGTGTTTGTAGTGGTTGTAGTGTGTGTAGTGGTTGTAGTGGTTGTAGTGGTTGTAGTGTTTGTAGTGTTTGTAGTGGTTGTAGTGTTTGTAGTGGTTGTAGTGGTTGTAGTGGTTGTAGTGTTTGTAGTGTTTGTAGTGGTTGTAGTGGTTGTAGTGGCTGTAGTGTTTGTAGGGGTGGTAGTGGCTGTAGTGGTTGTAGTTGTTGTAGTGTTTGTAGTGGTTGTAGTGGTTGTAGTTGTTGTAGTGTTTGTAGTGGTTGTAGTGTTTGTAGTGGTTTAGTGGTTGTAGTGTTTGTAGTGGTTGTAGTGTTTGTAGTGTTTGTAGTGGTTGTAGTGTTTGTAGTGGTTGTAGTGGTTGTAGTGGTTGTAGTGTTTGTAGTGGCTGTAGTGGTTGTAGTGGTTGTAGTGGTGGTAGTGGCTGTAGTGGTTGTAGTGGTTGTAGTGTTTGTAGTGGCTGTAGTGGTTGTAGTGGTTGTAGTGGTTGTAGTGTTTGTAGTGGCTGTAGTGTTTGTAGGGGTGGTAGTGGCTGTAGTGGTTGTAGTGGTTGTAGTGTTTGTAGTGTTTGTAGTGGCTGTAGTGATTGTAGTGGTTGTAGTGTTTGTAGTGGCTGTAGTGGTTGTAGTGGTTGTAGTGGTTGTAGTGTTTGTAGTGGCTGTAGTGTTTGTAGGGGCTGTAGTGGTTGTAGTGTTTGTAGTGTTTGTAGTGGTTGTAGTGTTTGTAGTGGTTGTAGTGTTTGTAGTGTTTGTAGTGGTTGTAGTGGTTGTAGTGGCTGTAGTGTTTGTAGTGTTTGTAGTGTTTGTAGTGGTTGCAGTGGTTGTAGTGGTTGTAGTGGTTGTAGTGGCTGTAGTGTTTGTAGGGGTGGTAGTGGCTGTAGTGGTTGTAGTGGTTGTAGTGTTTGTAGTGGTTGTAGTGGTTGTAGTTGTTGTAGTGTTTGTAGTGGTTTAGTGGTTGTAGTGTTTGTAGTGTTTGTAGTGTTTGTAGTGTTTGTAGTGGTTGTAGTGTTTGTAGTGGTTGTAGTGTTTGTAGTGTTTGTAGTGGTTGTAGTGTTTGTAGTGGTTGTAGTGGTTGTAGTGGTTGTAGTGTTTGTAGTGTTTGTAGTGGTTGTAGTGTTTGTAGTGGTTGTAGTGTTTGTAGTGGTTGTAGTGGTTGTAGTGTTTGTAGTGGTTGTAGTGGTTGTAGTTGTTGTAGTGTTTGTAGTGGTTGTAGTGGTTGTAGTGGTTGTAGTGTTTGTAGTGGTTGTAGTGGTTGTAGTTGTTGTAGTGTTTGTAGTGGTTGTAGTGTTTGT
>CM038707.1:576873-584373 GCA_021613375.1 Megaleporinus macrocephalus | reverse complement strand
AAATGTTTACATTAACTGGGTGTATAAGTTAACCAGGTGTTTACATTAACTGGGTGTAGAGGTTAACCAGGTGTTTGAAGTAACTCTCGTATCGTATTCAGATTTTCTGTTCCACCTGAAGTTTAAATTTGGAGGGTCTTCATTCCTCCACCTTCCTCAGCGCACTGCTCACGCTGCTCTTCTCTCTGATGGGGTGTAAGGTCTGTATTCTAGATGGGATAAAGACCGTCAGCCAGCTTCTCTCTCTCTCTCTCTCTCTCTCTCTCTCTGTGCATTAGACTGAGGCTGTGGTGGATAAGGAGCTGGTGAGGGTGTTACAGCAGAAGCTGGACAGGATGAAGGCAGAGTGTGATAAACTGGCAGAACACCTGAGCAGCAGTGAGGAAAGTCATTCCAAGCTCCACAAGATGTGTCAGATGCTCAAAAAGGAGCTGGATGTGAAGGTTTGGTGAAACTTCTACACTAGTTTACATATTTTGTTTAGTAAGTGTGGGAAACTTGGCTGCCCGTGTTAAATCAGTTTTTAAGCTGCATATTTACCTCCAGGTACAGTTCGCAGAGCAAGTGGAGGAGAAAAGGAAGACAGCCGAGGACTCCATGGCAGAGATATGTAAAAAGATATCAGACCTTCAGCTGGAGCAAACGTCCATCCTGCACGCAGTGGGCTCTCAGATCGACTTGGCCTGCAAAGCTGTGTCTAAAGACTCCAAACTGAAAGTAACCACAGGCTGCATTCGTTTTCTTTTTCTGCCGTTGTTTTCTTATAGATGGGGCTCACCAGCCAGGCCTGGTTGAAGAATGTTCAGTATGAGTTGTTCCACTGAGACGTCCTACAGAGAACAGGGTTCCTGCGGGGGTCTCAAAAAAAAAGTCTAAAATTAAAATTAAAATTTAAGGACTTTAAAAAACAGCCAGGTTCCCATCCAAAGTCTTAAATTTAAATTTAGTAAAATCTTAAATATTACTTTTGTTATTCCAGAGAAGCGTAGTCTAATTCTCTGTATTTCTGGGGGGCTACAAATGTTGGTATGTGGTGATTAAACTTCAAATTCCATGATAACTGCAGGCAGGAATCAGTCCTGTTTACCCGCTACTTACCCGCCAAAATACGCCCGTAGAGATCTACCGCCTCCGTCACCAAAGTCCCGTCTCTGGAGTCGTTCGTCTACTTTGGAGAACGTGGGACAGCGTGTTTTCAGTGAGGCTCGGCTTGATAACAGCGATTGTCATAGCTGGTTGTAAGCGGCCTCCAGTACTCGATATGAAGCTCGTTACAAACTCTGCAAAGAAAACCATGCAGTTGGGACGTTGGGTGTAAAGGTACTCGAGTCTTACGGCAAGACGGAGAAACACCAGTCTACAATGGAAAGCCTTCAGTGGACTCAAGTCATCAGCAGTTTTGTGCCCCATTCCCACCAGAGACCTGCCGGACTCCACCGCAATATCACTAGATTCAAGATTCAAGAGTTTTATTGTCATATTTATTGTCACTAGCGCTTCAGCTAACGGCCCTCGGGCTCCATTCAGATCCAGTGAAACGTCAATACTTTGGATTCTTCACTCAGTTATAAAACTTCCAGGCGACGTTCCCCGATATCACCAGAACTTTTCCGTGTGGACCGAACAAAATGGCTTATACTTTGAGATTTGACAGACTTCATGAGGAGAGAGCTGATACGCACGTTTACCGGGCCGTATGTGTTAATGTACGAAGAAAGCTTCCGTTCAACCACAGGTCGTGTTGGTCTTAAATTTCACTAAGAGTGGTCTTCAAAGGAATTTTACTCACTGAAACCCGCATGAACGCTGAGAGAAAGACGGAATTCACAGTCTCTACAGTCCGACAGCCCAGTCCTGGTCCTGGAGCTCCACCCTTTATCAGACACACCTGATCCAGGTTTTGAAAGACTTCTGAATATTAAAGTTAGGTGAGGAACTCCAGAGAGGTGGATCTTCAGGACCAGGGGAGAACACTTTGTTGGACAGTCACTTTTTATTTACTAAACATGCAAAAGTTACGGCACAGTTATTTAGGACAGGCTTCATTTAGGACAGGCTTTTGAGTGACCAGGCCAGAGGCGTTAACATGCCGCCCCACTGGTTATGAATGGATGTGTCCAATAAAACTACGTCTCCTAAAGACTGTTCTGTTTTTTATAAAGAAATAATCTTTTAATCATCTCTTGGTGTTGTTTTAGGCTGTGATGCTCGTTAGTGGCCAACAGAATGATCACCATCACTGGCTCGCTGAAATGAAGGTGTGTGTCTCACCAACAGTTTACCTTCAATACAACATGGTTTATAAACTGTCTGCAGAGCTGCTTTAACATTCGTGAATGAATGTGACCTAAAATCAAAAAACACGTACAGTAGAGAAGGAGACCCCCACAACCCCACTGTCTTAAACAGTTATAACAGTAAATATCTCATATTCCACAACATTCATCAGCGTATCAGTTAGTCTACAGAGAGAGTCCAGATCCTCCACGCAGGAGATCCCCCCCAACATAGCGGAGGTGGAGCAGTTCTGTGAGCAGAAATGGATGAATCAGTACATGTTCCAGTAACTGCTTTCTGTTTGTGTGTCTGCTCGTTTACAGACGAAGCTGCAGTGGCTGTGTGACGAGGTGCGTGTACGTGAAGCCCGGGAGAAGAAACTGACCAGGATGGTACAACAGAGCAAGGAGCAGATGAAGACGCTGAGGCAGAGCAGAGATTCTGAACAGCAGAACCTGCTGGATCGTATTACTCAGCTGGAGCGGCTACTGCAGGACAATCACTCGGAGAAGCAAGGTACCGACCCGTTACAGGACGGCCTCTGAGAAACTGTCCTGAGTGAAATGTCCTAACATTCGGTTACCAGGAGAACGGAGGTCCAGCTTCAGTCTCGTTTGAAGTTGAACGTCTCTGAGTAGTTGTTCAGGGTGGGTGTCGGTGCTGAGCTGGAACGGCTGGAATGGAGTCTGTTTTGGAATTTTGGATTTTTACAAATGTTTTACAAACAAAACGTAAACATGCAGCGATGCACCTGACGGAGTGTGACGGAGTGTGACGGAGTGTGACAGGGTGTGACGATGCAGGGTGTGGGATGCACGGGTTGCAGGTGTGGATTCATTGCTCTGAGCGTGTGTGGTGATACTGTTCACTGTACAGTGTTTTATTAAGGATCTTGGTTATGGCCCAACACTGGTTCCTGCTCACACCCAGTTCACGCCTGACATTCACAGCATGTGGAATAATCTCTGGTCGTGAATCCTGACTTGCTAGGCTTGCCAGTGTTGTTGGTTTGTGTAATAGAAGTGATATTTTATGTCCTGGGCCTGAGGACCTGCTGGGTCAGCTGAAATGCTGTTGAAGTGTCATGACAACACTTGTGGCATACTTCAATTAATGTTATGTTTATGTTGCAGATCTTCTTGAGAGGTGTCGCAAGAAAGATGATGAGATAAGAAGTCTTCAGGTTAGTTAAACAAGGTTTTATTAATAATTTATCTGTAATGCATCTTAAATTATGTTTATGCTAATGTTTATTATTTTTTACTCTCCAATGAGAACATTGTTTTTTAAATATTATATTCTAAATTACAGACACTTATTAGACACTCCTACTACTTGCTGGTCCACCTTGTAGATGTAAAGTCAGAGACAGTAGCTCATCTGCTG
The DNA here is from genome assembly GCA_021613375.1 of Megaleporinus macrocephalus. Lineage (NCBI taxonomy): Eukaryota > Metazoa > Chordata > Actinopteri > Characiformes > Anostomidae > Megaleporinus > Megaleporinus macrocephalus. The sequence goes on along the minus strand of CM038707.1, from coordinate 580,710 downwards.
CTGCACAGTCTGTGTTTGTTATTCTCTAGATCAGGAGTGTTTAATTAGAGTCAGTACGGTCCAGTTAGAGCAGGGGTGTTTAATTAGAGTCAGTACGGTCCAGTTAGAGCAGGGGTGTTTAATTAGAGTCAGTACGGTCCAGTTAGATCAGGAGTGTTTAATTAGAGTCAGTACGGTCCAGTTAGATCAGTGGTGTTTAATTAGAGTCAGTACGGTCCAGTTAGATCAGGAGTGTTTAATTAGAGTCAGTACGGTCCAGTTAGATCAGTGGTGTTTAATTAGAGTCAGTACGGTCCAGTTAGAGCAGGGGTGTTTAATTAGAGTCAGTACGGTCCAGTTAGAGCAGGGGTGTTTAATTAGAGTCAGTACGGTCCAGTTAGAGCAGGGGTGTTTAATAACACATCACACATGCCATTCAGTATATTTCAGTATATTTACTGTTTAAATGCTGAACTGAATTAATGCTTTGTTTATCTCTTTAAGTAAATACAAGAGCTGCATTTAAAATGATTTTAAAAGAAAATGAAAGTGTTTATAATAAAACAGTAAATAAAATTTTAGTCTTGTTAACTGAGTTTCGCATCTTATCAGTTTCTCTCTCTCGTATCCTCCACACTTTCTCTGGTTCAGTGAGAGGAGCTCACTCCTGGTTGGATGGATGGATATGGGATGCATGTTGTGTTGATTAGCTCCACGCTCTCAGATGTTGGTGTGGAGCTGTCTGTGGGAAGTAAAAAAGTGGTTAAAAAGTTGTTTTTCGTCGTCGACTTTTCTTTTTTTTAGAGCACGCCATCTCAATTGCTTTACTCTCTGACTGCTGCTTCTCGCCTGTGTGCACGCCGCACTCCCGAATCTGCTCAGATCTGATTGGCTAAGGAGCGCGTTTGCTGATCTTACCACGCACGTGGTTGGTCTGTGAGTTACTGCGCCGCAAAGTTCGTATACCGTAAAGAAAGAAAAGCTCCGCCTCTTAAAATAAACACATTCAGAATTAAATCCTTCTCAGTAGATTATCAGTTTGGGTCTGCATCAGACAACGCCTGGGTCCGGACCGCGGTCCGCCTGTTAGTGACCTCTGCTCTAGACCGCCGTAGTGGTCCAGATAGTTTTGGTTTGTAGAAGATTCTCAGTCCAGCAGAGGTGTTTAAAACTGCTTGGAGGTGATGGAGAACAAATGAAAAGCCTGTAGGAAGATGTTGTGGATCTTAATAACAGGAGACAAATTAATCTGGAGATACTTGTTTTTGTTTGGACAGTGATTATAATACCTGAAGAGGTGATAGTGAGTCACTGATCCCGACTGGATAAGCCTTAATTAGTACATGACAGGGTTCAGGTACAACTGCTGGGAATAAGAGTTTCCAGAATCTATAAAGACCCATAATCAGGATTAGAGACTCTTAAACAGTGAAGCTCTTTATTCTTTAGATGATTTAGATGATTAAGCTCATTAACTTGACAGACTCTTAAAGCTAACTGAACAAACACATTCCTGCTAAAACATGAGACGTCCCGTTTCCTCCAGTCTGAAGTTACTGTGTACCAAATTCTAGATTCCTCCAAAGATTCAAACATGAACTGAACTCAACAGGTAACGTTACGATTAATCAAAAATCTCAGATTCGCAGGTCATCACACACGTTTACTTCAAATGTGAAAGAAGTGAATCTAATCTGAAAGGTGTCTGATCTGGATACAGCTAGTTCTGAGCTTTAGTTCATATATATGTCACGTTAAACAGGCTCAGGAACTGTTTCAGGCTCTTCAGCAGATAGCGTGTCCTGACTGTGACTCTGGAGCGGGAACTCTACTCTCTCTGGAACGTCAGTCAGTTCTTGTGTTGTGAGTCAATAACGTACTGAGTCTGATTTGTTGATTTTATATTTTTTGCAGGATCGAATTTTGGATTTAGAAATGGTACGTACTTCACTGAAAGCCCTACATTCATTTTCTTTTTATTACTGAACTGTTTTGTGTTTTATGATGTATGTTGTAATATAGTGTAGATTGTGTATGTTGTGTAGATTGTGTAGATTGTGTAGGCTGTATGTTGTGTAGATTGTGTAGGGTTGTGTAGATTGTGTAGATTGTGTAGGGTTGTGTAGATTGTGTAGGCTGTATGTTGTGTAGATTGTGTAGACTGTATGTTGTGTAGATTGTGTAGACTGTATGTTGTGTAGATTGTGTAGGGTTGTGTAGATTGTGTAGGCTGTATGTTGTGTAGATTGTGTAGACTGTATGTTGTGTAGATTGTGTAGGGTTGTGTAGATTGTGTAGGCTGTATGTTGTGTAGATTGTGTAGGGTTGTGTAGATTGTGTAGATTGTGTAGATTGTGTAGATTGTTTAGGGTTGTGTAGATTGTGTAGGTTGTATGTTGTGTAGATTGTGTAGGGTTGTGTAGATTGTGTAGGCTTTATGTTGTGTAGATTGTGTAGACTGTATGTTGTGTAGATTGTGTAGGGTTGTGTAGATTGTGTAGGCTGTATGTTGTGTAGATTGTGTAGATTGTGTAGGGTTGTGTAGATTGTGTAGGGTTGTGTAGGGTTGTGTAGATTGTGTAGATTGTGTAGATTGTGTAGATTGTGTAGGGTTGTGTAGATTGTGTAGGGTTGTGTAGATTGTGTAGATTGTGTAGGGTTGTGTAGATTGTGTAGGGTTGTGTAGGGTTGTGTAGATTGTGTAGGCTGTCTGTTGTGCAGATTGTGTAGATTGTGTAGGGTTGTGTAGGGTTGTGTAGATTGTGTAGATTGTGTAGATTGTGTAGATTGTGTAGGGTTGTGTAGATTGTGTAGGGTTGTGTAGGGTTGTGTAGATTGTGTAGGCTGTCTGTTGTGTAGATTGTGTAGATTGTGTAGGGTTGTGTAGATGTGGGAGGTTTACAGTGGGACTATGTTCTGAGATCAGTTTTAGACTAACAGTGTAGAGTAACAGTGAGTCTCTCCTGCAGAGTACTCGACTGGCTCTGGATCATCTGGAGTCTGTTCCTGAGAAGCTGAGTCTGCTGGAGAACCTCAGGGACCTGGAGGTGGGCCGTGTGTTCTGTTGTATGGTTTAGTCACTGTTTTGTTGAGAAAGGGTTAAGTTGTGAGACGTGTGTGGTGCAGGAGTCGCGGAGACAGAGGGACGCTGTGGAACAGCGCTACGCCCAGTATAAAGAGATTGTTGGAGAACTGCAGCACCAGCTGGAGGAGTCCAAGAGGAGAATACAAGAGTACAGGGTTCGAGTATCTCACAATCATGATCACATTTAAATCCCCGTTACTTTCAGTTCTCAGAGAACTTTTCATGATTACCAGTAACTTAATGCTGAGTCCACTGACTCCCATTCCCTACTGCTGAAATAGCTCCAGTTAGCTTTAGCATTAGCTAAAGGGGCTGAAACAATGGCTGTCTCAAATCCTACTGAGCTCCTACATAGGCAGCATTTTACATCATAGAACACTCCCGACATGTAGACTGTCCCAATTCTTACATACCTTAAACATGCTGTCTACTGAGGAACCTTATTTACACCTGATTTTAAGAAGTATTGAACTCTTCCTCAGCCGCTCAGACAATCCCATGATGCACTGCAGGCTAATCTAGGAGCAGTGAAGTGGTTTTAAAATGTGAGTTATTTTGATTCTCTGGAGTTTTAATGTGTTTCTGGTCATATAATCACACAAAACAGTATTTAATTATCAACTCTGTAACGAGTCCTTCACCATTTACACTTTATACTCCAGACATTAGCATTTATGCTAGCGGATTTTTAAGCCTCGGGCTATTGTTTTAGATATAATCTGGATTAATCTCGTGGCATTAATGGAGTGATTAGTGGTGTCTGTTCTTTATTA
>CM038707.1:539373-571873 GCA_021613375.1 Megaleporinus macrocephalus | reverse complement strand
ATGTGTGAGCTGCTCACACCATAGACACTAATGCAGCTCCAGACCATCAGAGATACAGACTTCTGAATGGAGGGCTGATAACGAGCTGGACGGTTTCTGCAGGGACACGTCTGTGGTTTGTAAAAGAATTCAAAATTTTGATTAATCTGACCTCAGATCAGTTTTCCATTCGGTCTCAGTCCATGTTAAATAAGCATAGGCCCAGAGAAGATGATCCACTTTAACTGGTGTGTGTGGATCACACGGCGAGCTGTGTTCACAGACAGTGAGTTCCTGAAGTGATCCTGAGCTCATGCAGTGACGTCCAGAACAGAACCAGACATGTTTTTAATGCAGGGCCGTCTGAGAACCCGTAGATCACCTGCATCCAACACTGACCGTCTGCCTCGTCCCTCGTGCACAGGGACTTCTTCATATTTTCTGAATCTTCTGATGGTGGTATGTTGTTAAGATGGTGGGCTATGTGAAGTCTTACATTGAGGAACATTTTTTCAAAATTGCTTTACAATCTTTAGACGCAGTTTTTCACTGCCTCTCTAAAAAGCTCCTCTCTCGGGTATCGGGTGACCACTTACTTTTGCAGTCATTTGTTGATCCTGTCCCACTTTTTGAGATGTGCAGCTGCATCAAGTTCTAAATTAGTTAAATTTAATGAAATGTTAAAATATCTCGATTTCAGCGTCTGTGTGTTCTATTGTGATTCAAATGTGGGTCTATGAGATTTACAGATCATTACATTCTGTTTTTATTAATATTTTACCCAGCGTCCCAACTTTAAATAATAACTTCAACAACAAAATTTCTGGTTTATGAAGCGTTTTGACTTACGTAGTAGTAGCGTATGTTCTTAAAATATTTCCGTTTAGCTTCTCCAGAACCATTAGCTGTTATTATTCCCACTAACAGCAGGTTAGGGTTAGGGTTAGCCTGAACTCCTGTAGTGACAGATGTGTACAGCTTTACACACTTAAAAATAAAAGTTCCCAATTTTTAGAGATTTTTTTAAATATTAAGTTTCTTCATTCACATGATTATTCAGTTAATTCAGTTAAACAAGAATTCTTAAAAGCACTGCTGCAAAAAGTGAAGTCTGCGGACATGAGAAAGAACAATAAAGATGCAAGTCAAAGTCTTTAATTCTTCCTCGGCATTTCTACCATCACCAGATCTAGTCAGTGTTCTCCTCATGCAAGGTTCCATCTCCTGAGATTCTGATGACCAGTGAGTGGACTGCTGAAGGCTCTTTCCCAGGTGGCAAACTGGACGGCTGCAGTTGTTTAGTTGGAAAATACAGAATTATCAAAACAAAACAAATAACATCGAAAAACAGCAACTATTACAATAATATTGAAAACATCTGGGAACATTTTATTGCTGGACAGTTTAAAGTTAAAAGAGCAAAAACAATAACTGATGAATAAAAAAGAACAGAAACAACAATCAAAACAAAATATACACACAAACTTGTTTCTGTGACAAATGATGAAAAAATGAAACAGAAAGAAGAAATAAAGAAACGGCTGGAAAATTATAAACATAAAATACAACACGACGTCAGTAATGATGGAAATTAAATTACAATGATTTCACAGATAAAATGAAACTTAAAGTACATCAGAAAGAAAGCGGCACTATGCATTCAAATCCATCACCTGTCATCATCATCATCATTATTAGAGTGTGCTGTCTTTGTCTTATTATTATTAATAATAAAACAAATAATGGAACACAAAAACAGTAATAAGGAGGCTGATACAAAACCAACCTCATGTCTATCTTAGCATCTGTAAAGAAAAACCTGCTCGACCCTCAAACCTGAACAGGACGTCTTTAATTAGTTCTGAGTTTCAGCGAATAAACTGATCTCACGTATGAAGAAATATAAGCGAAACTCAAACGGGTGGTATCGTCCTATACTTGAGCGTTTCTGTAGTAAAATATGTAAACAGTTACGGTATGACACATTTGACGGTGATGACATGAAATATTCACATTCGGTTTGCTTTTTGAAACAATGTCAAATTCCTCAGATCTCACCTTTTTTCAGATACCGGAACAAACTGATCAGTCCTGTAACAAACTGTACCGAATTCTGAAAAACAGGTCTTTAATACTTCGTTCAACGTGCTGCTGTTGTTTTTGTCTCTGGTATGCGTCTGTGTGCCACCACAAACAGGACTGGAAATGAAATTAAACTGGTTTAATTATTTGTAGAATTTAAAACTAACTCTGAACAGAAACGCCAGATCTTACACTCTGATCACTAGCCGTCACATCTGAACAGGATGTTTTTATTTTCCCTCTTTGAACTGACCATTACAGTTCACACTGAGATTCCAGTGAGATAACCGAGTGCCCTCAGTAACCAGGCGTGAAGGAATGGGGGGTAAAAACGAGTAAAAACATAAATATAAAATTGCTCAAACGTGTTTTTCCACCATCCGTCCCTTCGAAAGCCTTCAGGATTATAAGCTGCATTTATGGCAAGTTGTGCTCACAATCTAACTTCACGCAACAACAAATCTTTTCCCAGTTCTGCTCTTGCAAAGACGCCAACACTTAATCACACACGTTTCACATGCATGGCCAACATGGTTGATGATCATTACTGTTTTGTACAGAGCGACAGTCCACACTTCTTATGCCACGTAGTTTAGAAAGTCATTCTGGGGTAACAGTGTAACAATGACATATTTTACACCGGCTAGGTCCCAAAACCAGACAGAAATAAAGAAGAACCTCAATGTTCCCGTTACCTTCTCCGCTCTCTTCCCACAGAACATCCACCTCCAGCTGAAATGCCTACAGTGAGTTCAGACTCAGTTCGTGAGTTCTCAGAGAATTCTGTAGTTCAGATTGTGTTTTATACATAGTACTCCTTGTCCTTGTCTCTTGGTCTCTTGCTACTGGCGCCCTTGGTGCTCGGCTGCTTGTCCTTTATTACTGCACCATTACTCTGTGCTGAGTTGCTAATGTAATTCCGAGTCTCGTCCACTTGGTAGGACCCCTCGTCTCTGTTCCTGTACTTATACATGGCATAGAGTAGGATGAGGATGCACAGCGCAGCGGCTGACACGATGCCCACCACCATTCCCATAGTGCTGCTCGATTCGCGTATAACTTCCGAGGCACCAGGTGGAACCCGTCGGACTCCGGGCACGGTGGGCAGAGCGCTGGGCACGTTACGCAGCATGGGCTGGGTGATGAGTGGGCCTCTGGGTTTGGTGCCATCTGAGTCATAAGATGTGGGCAGAGGGAGCAGCACCACATCTGGTTGGTTTTTGACCTCACGGTTGTTCATTTTACCAGCAGGAATTTTAGGAGGTGCCTCCGATGTGACAAATGCTGCTACGGAACTTCTGGGATCAGGCAGACGTGGGGGGACTGTAGTCCTGCCTGCCTCAGAAGCCTTACTGGGCTTAAAGTCCTTCGTCTCCCACTTGGGTGCGAGAGCTTTGTAGCCACCTTCATAGGCCGATGTGGTCAAGATCTTATCTGTTACCAGGGAGAAGGTGGTGTAAAAATCTTCATCGTCAGTGGGGGGGAGGCTAGAGTCGTATGTCTCCCCAGATCCAAACCCAGATATCACCAAGCCATCACCATCATCATCACCATCATCATCATCACAATCATCGCTGCCTCGGTCCGACAAGCAAGGTACGCCCGCCTCAGTGGCAATGGAAAGGGACTCTTTGGTGGTCTCAATAATGGTGAGAACAGGGCGTAGGGTCGGGGGGAGAGGAATGAAAGGGGATCGAGTGGAAACGGGAGGGATATCTAAGGGGTCCTCAACTAGAACAGGGATGACTAATTCCCCTCCTAGAAAACAAAATGAGAGCAAATTAGTGGAGAATAATAGATCAGACCACTGAAAACAAACAGAGCAAAACAACCACAAAACCAATTCTGAAAATAAACACAACCAACCAAAAGAAACGAAAATAAATAAATAAATGAATTAATTAATAAATAAATCTACACTGATTACCAAAGCAAATCGAGACCAGAACAAAAAGAGATGGGGAGACGCGAGTAATTGTATCAAAAGGCTGTGAAGGAGGTGCTGGGCTTTCAGCTACACTTCTGTTTTATACGTGACAGGAATTTATTTTTAGCCTTTATGTTTAAATACAAACTTCCTAAAGCTGGCCAGAGTTCATAACCAGAACCAGAAAAGGGGGGACTCTAGAACGACCTTTACCAAAACATACGGTCGGCTTGGACCTCAGACAGAATTAATATAGGATATTTCAGAACTCTGTATGTTATAGAACTCAAATAATCAGACTTTACTCAGAGTTTCCCCCAAAACTAGACCCAGTATTTCACTACACGAGGCTTCCACTCACTGTTCTCACACTACGTAGCCTTTAATCGACTTTGATAGAAAAATCAAAGCCATTTGCCTTTTGACAGTCGAATAGTCACCACAATGGCACAAAGTCATGTAACAGTTCAACAACACCTCGATGTTTGACTTTTTCACTTCACATCTGAAGCAGAATTAAATTCTGTTACTGGCAGAACTAATAAACCAATAACACTGAAAGAATTCCTCGTTATTACAATAAACTAAACTTCTCTGCTACGTTCGTTAACGCAGCTGTTTGATACAACAGCGTACTTTTAAACAACGTCAGGCAGTAAAACATCCAGATGTTGGTTGAAGCTGCTCAAACCTTCACCAGTAGTACTCGCTGATCACACTGCAGACTTACAAACATAGGGCACTAAAGGCAATGCAAGATTTTACCAGCGAACCAAACGGAAAGAGGAAATAAAGGCAGTGCAAAAACTGTTGAACTGTTAGAGCAAACATTCCCAAACCAAAGCACAGGTAAGTAGATTAAAAGGGATTAGTAATTAACAAAAACAAAATAAACAAACAAACCAGAAAACATAAGCCTTTTTAAAAGGAAGCAAACCATTGTTTTTGTAACTTACATCAATTAATTGCCCGCATGATTTTGGCAGGAAGAAAAAAAAATTACAAAAGAAAGTTCTGTAAGAATCCTTCAGGACAAACATCATCTAAGGATTTAACTCAGTTCTCTTCAAAATAAATAAACAAATAAGATGATACAGGAGGCAACAACATACATATTCACATACCATGACATGAAAAATAAACTTCACCATCCTGTACATTTTTCTTTTTTTGACAAATAAATGTTCTTTTTTTCTTCTTTAAAAAAAAATCCTGTACATTTATCATCACTTAGATAAACTAGTAGATCTTGTATTTACAGTTACGTGATTTTTCTTTTGGAAATTGTGCTTAATTTGAATTTAATTTGTACATCATATCTGAATAAATGGATGACTGTACATATTCTAACAAAGCTAAATGAGGAGACAGGGAGAAGACGGGGACCTATGGACATACTAGGTAGATGATATAGATGGGAATGAATGTGTACATCAGTTGCCATGTCCATGTAAAGGCGGTACGAAGTGGTCGGGCGGCATTAGAGCTTTTGGCTGTAAGGAAGGGATGAGGATATACAAACAATGAGCATAAACATGCCCATCTACAAGAAAATAAACGGCACTATCAAAACTGATACTCTCTCAGACCCTAAGCTGCAACTTCTTCTCTGTGCAGTTGTGATGAGGAAGTGATTGGTCAGTGAAAGAAAACCAAATATAGAATCTACTATATTTACTTTAAGGTAACGTCTCAGTTAAGAAACCTTTATCCTCTTTTTTCTTGATGAAATGACAAGCACTAAAAAAGGTTAAAGTGTATATTCACCATATCATACGTCACATTGTTCGTCATATTCAACAAGAAAAAAAGAAAAATTAAAAGAGTGAAAATACAACAACTTACTTTCTACCTGAGGAATTTTACAAGTCCTCTCGATCTGGGATCTAGAAACATTTGTGTTTCTCAAATCAGCCAAAATTTTAATTTCTCAGTAGATACTTAATAATTCAGTAGTAAATCTCACTGCGAGAGGTTTTAACATCTAGAATCTGACTGTGACCCCCAGAATTATTGGCACTCCTAGTAAAAACAGTTAAAGAATTAAAGAATAGAAGAAAAAAAAGAATTCTTGAAAATACTTGATCATATTTTCATAACCTGTTACAGATATGTATTTTTACCAGGTGGGGTAACAGTTCTGGAGGACACTAAATAAATAATTAACTAAATAAACTTTATAGTTTTGTTGAATTAAACTTATAAACTTATGAAATAAAACTGAACAAGCTAAACACTTTGTCTGGTTTTTAATTTATACTTTTAAGTAAGTTGCATTTAGGGAAAGTAGAATAGCAGCAGTGCAAGCTGGGATCAGGAAGACTGAATTACAGCTCTTAGAGAAACACTGAGCCAATGGCTGTGGGATATTTTATAAATATAAAGAATTGAAATGTATTAAAATGACCTGCATCAAAAAATGCAATAAGTATTTTCAAATGATCTGCGTATTATTTGTTTTTGCTCATTCAATCATACACATGTTCACTCGTGGTGTGTAATTATTAATCCATTCATTGTAGACAATCTCATAACCAACAGCCGTTCGCTGGACACGTATATAAACAGTAAAACCCGCAGCAGCAATTCCACAAGAAGGACTTTATTAATAAATAAATATATTTATTATCAATTTGCAGCATCTGTAAGGCCGTAAAGCAGAACTGGAGAGCCGAGTCAAGCCAGTGAGACGCAGTTGAGATTATTATGACTTAAAGCTGACCTGTAGGTACGTGACTCAGTGAGACCGTCGTCCTCTTCACAGATACCGCGTGTAGGACGATAGTCACTGAAGTGTTAGGAGGTGTTAAGTGTTCTCTGGTTAAACTCTTCGCTACACCATCAATTTATATGGGATTTGCAAAGTTAGCTTTAAACTAGCACAGGTGTATATTTTAGCAAGCTGTGATAATTATTTCTGATGTTTATTATAATGAATGTTTTTTCTAAATACTTTATAGATTATTGCAAGAAAACAGCCTGACAGTTTGAATTTAAGATATTTGTTGTATTTATGTGATTGAGTTCTAAATTGATGCTCACTTGCTAACAGTACTGATTAAATCTAGACTTTCTCTTTTATTCATTTTTCTGACTTATGGTGTAAAACTTGGGCTCAGAATTGCTGAACAAGCTCCCGCGTGCGGTCACATCATATCACTTCAGTTACGTGGACTGGCTGATATTCTCACCTGAATTTACAGAACACACAAACATTCTTTCACTAAGACGTTCAAAACATTCAGGCCGAGCAGTCGAGTGGAGTTCAGCAGCAGAACCTCCTCACAGCATCTTCTGTCTGTATTTTATATTTTGAACCTGAACGTGAGGCCTTGACAAATAAAGTTCATTCACATATTTTACAAGCGTAATGGAAGCTTATCATCTTACGATCAGCTAAATGATCAGAAACTAAATGATCAGAAACAGAGTGATCAGAAACAGAGTGATCAGAAACAGAGTTAGGCTCAGTGATATTTCTACAGGTGTGTCTTTGGGCAGGTAAAATGAATTTATCCGACTGGTTAGTCACAGCAGGTGGTTTAAGAGTTTTAAGGTGTCGTCCGATTGTCCATCTCCGAGTTTCCTGACCTGAGAATGAGAATGTTGACCACTGTGCTGAGTCCAGCCTGGCAGGGTTAGAGTCTCTTGACTATCGCCCTGTTGCACTCACTTCAATCGTGATGAAGTGCTTCGAGAGGATAGTCATGACTCACATCCAGAAGACCATTCCCAACACAATAGATCCTTTACAGTTCGCATACCGCCGGAACCGGTCTACAGACGACGCAATCAACGCTACTCTTCACAAAGCCCTCACACACCTGGAGCCCTCACACACCTGGAGCCCTCACACACCTGGAGCCCTCACACACCTGGAGGGCAAGGACACATATGTCAGAATGCTCTTTATTGACTACAGTTCAGCATTCAACACGGTCATCCCACACAGACTCTCAGAAAAGCTCCTCACCCTCGGACTGACACCAGCCCTCTGCAACTGGGTGCTGAACTTTCTAACAGACAGACCCCAGTCAGTCAGAGTCGGCAGCTGCACATCCAGCACAAGAACAGTGAGCACAGGGGTCCCTCAAGGCTGTGTGCTGAGCCCCCTTCTGTACACGCTCTTCACATACGACTGCGTGCCTCCCAGAACAACACCAGCATCATCAAATTTGCTGATGATACTACAGTCATTGGACTGATCACTGGTGGGGAAGAGACAGCGTACAGGAAGGAGGTGGCTGAGCTGGTGGCCTGGTGTCATGACAACAATCTTTCCTTGAATGCAGACAAGACCAAGGAAATGATTGTTGATCCAAGGAGGAAGCGAGAGCTACACACACCCCTGTACATAGGGGAGACTGAGGTAGAGAGGGTGAAAAACCTTTAAGTTTCTTGGCATTCACATCAGTGAGGATCTCAGCTGGTCCCACAACACTCAGATCATCATCAGAAGTCCCAGCAGCGACTGTACTTTCTGAGAAGGCTGAGGAAAATTTGGTATGCCAACCAAAATTCTCAGCACCTTCTACAGGAGTATGATTGAGAGTGTTCTTACCAGCTCCATCATCGTCTGGTATGGAAACTCTACTGCTCAGGACAGAAAGGCTCTCCAGCGTGTGATCAAAACTGCACAGTCCATCTCAGGAGCAGCCTTCCCCTCACTGCAGAACATCTACCACACCAGGGTCACCAGGAGGGCCCACAACATAATCAGGGACAGTACACACCCCCAGCACACACTCTTCACACGTTTACCTTCAGGCAGACGTTACAGGAGTGTGAAGTCCAGGACCACAAGACTGACAAACAGTTTCTACTCACAGGCCATCAGGCTTGTGAACACCTCACGCACTACCTCTCCAACCTCTCCTTTCTGAACTGGTTTTAACTGGTCTGATTTAAACTGCACCTTACACTCACTGTACTGTCAGAATACTGTTTACACTCACTGTACTGTCAGAATACTGTTTACATTCACTGCTCACACAAACATTATTGTTTACATTCGTTACTTGCAACTTGCACTTTATGGCTGCTGCTCTTCATACTTGCACATAAAAGCACACATAACTTTTATTTTTTATTCTTTAACTATAAAAATATTTTTATCTACTTCAACTTATATTGTTATACTTTGTATATTTTGTATATATATTTTTTATTTCTTTTATTTGTTATCTTATCTATTGGTGAATGGAGGAGCAGCAAAGTAAGAATTTCATTGTACAGTGTAACTGTCTGTTCTGCTGTACATATGACAATAAAACTCTTGAATCTTGAATCTAGACTGAACCTGCTGCTGTTTGCTGCTCTGTAACGTGTAGCCTGACTACAACACCGACTTCAACCTGTAGCAGAGACGCGCAGACGCCGCCGGCGGGACTACGTTTCACAGAACACAGAACTGACAGCGGTGGGCTACAAGAGCCCCTAGTGTTTATATCCTGTTTATCCTCGTTACAGAGCCACCGGAGCTTTAGGATTATAAAAGATTAACACGTTGTAAAAATACTTCTAATGATCCACTATAAATACTTAGAATATATATTTAAGTTCAGGTGTATGTAGTAAATAATCAATATTGATTTACTATTTAATTGGCAGTAAAACCAGACACTACTAACAGACCGTCATTAAAAAGGTCAGACTATAGGTTTTGGTGTTTAGTACTGAATTAAGTACTGAATTAAGTATTAAAAGAATCTGTACATGTTTATCGACTCTATTCCAGATTAATCCAGGTTTAATTTAATATGTAATTTGCATCTTCAGGGCTGAACTGCACACTTCTGACAGCGGACCGTCTGACGTGATATAAATTGTGTAAAATTAGTTTTTGGTAAACTGTGACTGTGAGTCGGACGTGATCTCCACTAGGTACAGTAACAAACCACACACACATGAAGCTGCACTATGTAAGACTTTGTTAAATCACACACTGCGCCGAGTCGGACTTTTTCATGTGTTCTGTACACAGACAGGCTGTTGGCCGAATTCTCGTTGATGTTCCTCACAATCATAACTAACGTTGTTTTTATGTTCTACTTTCATATGAACGACTTTAGAGCTAGCTGGATTTAGAGCTAGCTGGATTTAGAGCTAGCTGGATTTTGCGCTAGCTGGATTTAGAGCTAGCTGGATTTTGCGCTAGCTGGATTTAGCGCTAGCTGGATTTAGAGCTACCTGGATTTTGCGCTAGCTGGATTTTGCGCTAGCTGGATTTTGCGCTAGCTGGATTTAGAGCTAGCTGGATTTAGAGCTAGCTGGATTTTGCGCTAGCTGGATTTAGAGCTAGCTGGATTTTGCGCTAGCTGGATTTTGCGCTAGCTGGATTTAGAGCTACCTGGATTTTGCGCTAGCTGGATTTTGCGCTAGCTGGATTTTGCGCTAGCTGGATTTAGAGCTAGCTGGATTTAGAGCTAGCTGGATTTTGCGCTAGCTGGATTTAGAGCTAGCTGGATTTAGAGCTAGCTGGATTTAGAGCTAGCTGGATTTTGCGCTAGCTGGATTTAGAGCTAGCTGGATTTAGAGCTAGCTGGATTTTGCGCTAGCGTTGGGTTCTGCTGGATTTGTCTCGTGATGGATCAGCTGATTGGCAGGCCGGTCCAGAAACCGCACTCGGGTCGAGAATCTGTTATTAATCTGAAATTGGACTTCTAAGCTGCTTAAGCCTTAGCGCCAGGCTGAACCCGCCTGATCCCACACAGCGAGGCCGAGCGGGTCGCCGGTCCCGTCTGCGTTTAGGAAAGCATGACGTACAGAAACCCTTTGTCCTGGATTGTACACGGAGCGGATCTGCTGACCGGCCTGCGGGAGGTTTGCTCTCCTGAGCTGCTGATAAGTGTCCAGTAAACACGGCGCAGGCTGAACTGCGGTTCTTCTCTTTAAGCTGATTTTAAATTCCTCTGGGTCAGAAAAGCTGACCGCCGGACACTGCAGAGGTTTTCCAGCTGAGTGTAAGATTAAGTTAATTCCTCACGTGCTAATCCCAGACACCTTAAAGCAAACAGCCAATCCCGTTACTGACACGTCTTAAGCTTTGAACTTCTTTCACGTCCATCAGTTAGTATCACACTGGCACTCTCGCTCAGGGGCCGACACTGTTCATCTGCCAAACAGCCAATAAGATCACATCCCTGTGCTCCGTGTGCCTCGTTACACCAGGTGTTCAGTTACACCTCTCCGAACTCGGGGGTCTGAGATCCTCCTCGTGGTCCTGCTCCTAATTCTGACAGGGTTTTAAAATTTCTTCAGATGTTTTTATTGGTCAGACTAGAATTTGTACAGGAACTTGCCTCCGTCGTAGCACTACCTCTAAAACTGGCGTGACAGAAAACCCGGAGCTGGAGCCGAGTTTACAGGCTGGTAACTGGAGCGTCGGTACTGAGATGTAACCGAAATCATGACCTTTAATTATCTGATGTGATAAACAGCACCAAAAATAAAAACCTGTTCATTTTAATTCCCAGTGCGTTCGTGTCCCTTACTGCTGTTTGTTCTAATTTCATTATAAACTCTGAACTCTTAAATTAAGCTCGGTGTTTTGATCAGAGTGGGCACTGGTGGGATACAGGGAGACTGGTGGGATTTGCTTGTTGGTTAATTCAGAGCAGAAACTTTCATATCGTCTGTGTGTTTGTAGCTGAGTGAATATTTTTTAGAACTGAATGTATTTTTGTATCTATTTGCATTTGAATATTATTTTTTATGAATTTACACTTTCCGGGTTTTTCTGATTCTCACCAACAAAAGTGCAAGTCGTCCGTACCAGCAGCCGCCATGACGCCACGTTACTGACACGCCCACCTCCAAAGTCGGGCCTCATTAAAAATAGGACAGAACTGGAAGGCAGTGTTAGTCTCAGTCTCGACTCTACAGTCTGGTTGTAAGTGTGTCTCCTGACTGGATCCTGAAAACCGTCCTACAGACTTTTATATTTAAAATGTTACTAAAACCTTCTGGTGGAATTCTCCGCAGCTCGTTCAGCAGCTGTACGAACATCGAGCACACTGACGGATAATTCTGTGTCACTTCATCTGAAGAATGGAGGTTCAACACCGTCTATCACAGCAGCTGTGGTGATGCCAAAGGTACTCGATTCTGAAAACGTTCAGCTCATACAGCAACAACATTAAACAATAACAATTTTAATAATATAACCAGAATATATTCAGAGGTGTGATCAATTTTACACACTTCCATCCAGCAGAAATATGAGTTCATAGCAGTGAAGCTTTAGATTTTAATTTTAATGTACAGATGGAGAAAAGCTGCCGTCCTGAATGTAAATCAGTTTATTGATCACCAAGCCGCTCAAACACCTCTGAACATAAGATGGCGCTACTAAGGATTCTCTGCATCCAGTGAGCAAACAAACAAACAAACAAACAAACAAACAAGCATGCTGAAACAAGGCCTCTGACATCACTTCCACTACTGCAGCTCTCGGGTTGGTGACAGACGGTGTTGAGCTCCGAACTCTCAACACAGAAGAATCCACAGAAACGCAGAAACACAGAAACGAGACGAGACAGAAGCCGACGCTTCACACCGGCAGCCAAGCACGCAGCGGCAGGCGGGGTTAGTCTCGCTCGTGAGTGAAGGAGCATGTAAATGGTGCCGGTCTGTGTCATGCAGTAGATGATCTCCTGGTTAGTCTACAGTACACATGCAGCAAACGCCTCGGAGTGAAAACCAGCGGGACAATAGAAAAACAGATATACTTTGTGGCAATAAAAGTCTTTTATGCCATCTGCATTCAAGCAGACATGTATATGCAGACACGCGGAGAGAAAAAAAAGGATGGGGTGTTCAGGGGGTGTGTGGGGGTGTGTGGGGAGGTGTGCGGTAGTGGTGGGGGGGTCTGGTGAGAGAAGGGACAGGAATCAGTCTCACACACACATCTGGCTCTAAACGGTGGGGTTCTGCTGCACGGGGCCAGAGAGGACGATGGCAAGAAAAGATTTTGTTGCCTTTCGTTTCCTGTCGTTTACAGAATGGGGGGATGCGTCATTAGTCTTATGTTACAAAACAAATGAGGAGGAGAACTTTAGTCCTTTCTTTTTTTTTCAACCACCAAAATCTCATGCGGTACAAGATGAGGAAGAACGAGAGGATCCACTGTGTCCTGGAGGATGGACTGATGAGGACACCAAATTAAAAAGAAAAAAAAAGAACCAGGAATATGAAACGAAAGCAAATCATAAAGAACTGGATGCCGAGTAGGAAACAGTAGGAAGATGTTTTTGTCCACATGAAGAGGTCAAACCAAAAACAGCTGGAAGGAAAACTCATGCAAACGTCTGATCAAATCTGAAGAGGAAGGTCAGAATGGAGGAATGAATTTCTGTGTCAACATGAACTGAATGACTGATCTGTAAATATCTGAGTGTTTAATGTTTAATGGTCGGGAAAGTCGAGTTTGATAGTGGACCGTGTGTTTAAGAGCTCTTGGGGTTGTAAACTTTTTTTTTTTAGAGGATTTTAGTTCAAAGTACTTCTCGGGGGGAGTGACCGAGTGTGACCTCCTCTTCTCACACTGGTCAGCAGACTGGAGGTAGATTCAATACTACATCAGTGCAGCAGCTAAAAGTGATGGGCGGCTCCGGTTCGACCAGAAGAGCTCCTATTAAACAAACTGTGTCCGAATAACAAGCGGCTAATTAATGATTTATTTTATTGATTTAATGAATAATTTAATTAATGAGTTTTCAGATAAAAGATGTTAATAAAGATAATCAGTCCATCAAACCCCAAGTTCTCTGAAGCACTGCGTTATCCCTGCTGTTCACTATCGTGTGGTAGCGTCTTACTCTTGTGATACACAAGACTGTAGAATGTCCTCTTAACCGTGAAAAGAACCTAAATGTGAAAAACAATGAACACAGAAATTCGAGGATATCTGTTCTCTATTAGAAAGTTTTAACGGAAGGCAAGCGTTCAACGCCAGGAACACATGAACAAACAGGAGAAATACTTCAGTCGCAGTTAGTCTGCACAGAGTCACACGTTCTTATGCTTTAAGCATTTTTTGCCTTTAAACATCTCAAAATGTATCATCAGTCAGACACACACACACACACACACACACACTGCAGAAACCAACTGTGTACAAGATACATTTTGAAGCATCAGCAGGTGTAACATGGAGATCGATACTAATTTTGTACTTTTCTGTAAAGTTCACTCCTCCGAGAACGAGAGGACAAAATTAGTATCAATGCAGATCCATGTTAGTCAGAGTCCCATCACCGTCACGTGTAACTTTATAATCCATAAACCTCACGTTTCTCTGAACTGACTCAGGTGGGACCTCAATCAGCTCACAGACCACTCTTATCTAATCTAATCTAATCTGATCTAATCTAATCTGATCTAATCTACCTGTTCGTATTTAAAAGTGCACAAACATGTTTAGTGATATTTTCAGAGTCTGAAGTTACACGGTGCTCTCATGGGATGTGATGCTTTGAGGAAAAGACCCTCGTTTGCAAAAGAAAAGACCAAAATTCAGCAAGCAAAAGTTTACACATCCATCCCACCTGGATGCCCCGTGTCGCACTCCTCCAGGTCCTCATCGTCACTGGAACATTCCGCAGAGGACACGATGTCATCTGTCGTCTGTCGATTTTACCAGAGAAAGAGAGGGGGGGGGGGGGGGGGGGGGACTTCTATAGTCACTTCACCGTATTACTCTTATGAGATCAGCACTAAACATTACTGCTTCATTAAATTTACTCCATCACCACAGAGTATTTCTCCATCACCATAGAGTATATCTCCATCACCATGGAGTATATCTCCATCACCATGGAGTATTTCTCCATCACCATAGAGTATTTCTCCATCACCATAGAGTATTTCTCCATCACCATAGAGTATTTCTCCATCACCATAGGGTTAGGGTTAGTGCTGATTGGCTGAATAAGTTCTGCTCTTCTGGTGTTTACAGTAAGCAACTGCTCCACACAGTGTATTAATTTATATATCACTCAGTGTATTAATTTATATATTACACATTGTATTAATTTATATATCACACAGTGTATTAATTTATATATTACAGTGTGTATTAATTTATATATTACACATTGTATTAATTTATATATCACTCAGTGTATTAATTTATATATTACACATTGTATTAATTTATATATCACACAGTGTATTAATTTATATATTACAGTGTGTATTAATTTATATTTCACAGTGTGTATTAATTTATATTTCACAGCGTGTATTAATTTATATTTCACAGCGTGTATTAATTTATATTTCGCAGTGTGTATTAATTTATATATTACAGTGTGTATTAATTTATATATTACAGTGTGTATTAATTTATATTTCACAGTGTGTATTAATTTATATATTACAGTGTGTATTAATTTATATTTCACAGTGTGTATTAATTTATATTTCACAGTGTGTATTAATTTATATTTCGCAGTGTGTATTAATTTATATTTCACAGTGTGTATTAATTTATATATTACACATTATATTAATTTATATATCACACAGTGTATTAATTTATATATTACAGTGTGTATTAATTTATATATTACAGTGTGTAATAATTTATATTTCACAGTGTGTATTAATTTATATTTCGCAGTGTGTATTAATTTATATATTACAGTGTGTATTAATGTATATTTCACAGTGTGTATTAATTTATATTTCACAGTGTGTATTAATTTATATTTCACAGTGTGTATTAATTTATATTTCACAGTGTGTATTAATTTATATATCACACAGTGTGTATTAACTTATATATTACAGTGTGTATTAATTTATATTTCACAGTGTGTATTAATTTATATATTACAGTGTGTATTAATGTATATATCACACAGTGTGTATTAATTTATATATTACAGTGTGTATTAATGTATATATCACACAGTGTGTATTAATTTATATATTACAGTGTGTATTAATGTATATATCACACAGTGTGTATTAATGTATATATCACACAGTGTGTATTAATTTATATATTACAGTGTGTATTAATGTATATATCACACAGTGTGTATTAATTTATATATCACACAGTGTGTATTAATTTATATATTACAGTGTGTATTAATGTATATATCACACAGTGTGTATTAACTTATATATTACAGTGTGTATTAATGTATATATCACACAGTGTGTATTAATTTATATATCACACAGTGTGTATTAATTTATATATTACAGTGTGTATTAATTTATATTTCACAGTGTGTATTAATGTATATTTCACAGTGTGTATTAATTTATATATTACAGTGTGTATTAATTTATATTTCACTGTGTGTATTAATTTATATATTACAGTCTGTATTAATTTATATTTCACAGTGTGTATTAATTTATATATTACAGTGTGTATTAATTTATATCACACAGTGTGTATTAATTTATATTTCACAGTGTGTATTAATTTATATATCACACAGTGTGTATTAATTTATATTTCACAGTTTGTATTAATTTATATATCACACAGTGTGTATTAATTTATATATCACACAGTGTGTATTAATTTATATTTCACTGTGTGTATTAATTTATATATTACAGTGTGTATTAATTTATATTTCACTGTGTGTATTAATTTATATATTACAGTCTGTATTAATTTATATTTCACTGTGTGTATTAATTTATATATTACAGTGTGTATTAATTTATATCACACAGTGTGTATTAATTTATATTTCACAGTGTGTATTAATTTATATATCACACAGTGTGTATTAATTTATATTTCACAGTTTGTATTAATTTATATATCACACAGTGTGTATTAATTTATATATTACAGTGTGTATTAATTTATACATCACAGTGTGTATTAATTTATATTTCACAGTGTGTATTAATTTATATATTACAGTGTGTATTAATTTATATTTCACAGTGTGTATTAATTTATATATTACAGTGTGTATTAATTTATACATCACAGTGTGTATTAATTTATATATTACAGTGTGTATTAATTTATATATTACAGTGTGTATTAATTTATACATCACAGTGTGTATTAATTTATATATTACAGTGTGTATTAATTTATATATTACAGTGTGTATTAATTTATATTTCACAGTGTGTATTCATTTATATATTACAGTGTGTATTCATTTATATTTCACAGTGTGTATTAATTTATATATTACAGTGTGTATTAATTTATATATTACAGTGTGTATTAATTTATACATCACAGTGTGTATTAATTTATATATTACAGTGTGTATTAATTTATACATCACAGTGTGTATTAATTTATATATTACAGTGTGTATTAATTTATATATTACAGTGTGTATTAATTTATATTTCACAGTGTTTTGTGCTGCACTACTTACATGAACAGACGTGTTTTAAAACTTGTGTATATTGTAAATAACAGACAGTGGAAGTATGGGGGTCAGTTCTCTGTGCTGGCCAGTGCAGGATGATCTCGCACCATCTCAAACTTCCTGAAGGTGTTTTCTGTATCTAAGTTCTGATTGGTCATCAGCACCTCGTGGCTGTGAAGACGGGACTAAACCACCGGCCTGTATTTATAACTGTTTTGTATTTGAGGCTCAGTTATCGCTGCGTATTGTCTGGAAACGATATAGAGCTGATGTGAGAGACGATCGCTGATGATTTGGTTGTTGTCCTGCGTGACTGTGTGATGCTCCAGTGAGAGTTACGGCTTTAATATTATATCTTCAGTTCGTCCTTCAGCATCAGCGTGAGCGAGAACATGAACTGTCCTCCAGTCAGGCGGTGCTCAGATCACATAGCGTCCAGACCGAACACACACACAGTGTTTCTGATCTCAGACGTGATCTTCTGTACATGAAAGCTCTCACGAACGGGAACCGCAGGCTGCTGGACACGCGTGGGCTTCATCACATTCCTGGTTGGAGTGACTGGAGCAGGTTTACAGGTGAATTCTGTCCAAACGTTTTCTAAAAACACCTCCAGGTAAGAGTTTACAGACTGTCAGCTCTCTGATAGTATCCGGACTGTATCCAGAAAGTATCCAGACTGTATCCTGATTGTAACCGGACTGTATCCAGATATTATCCGGATTGATTTTTGACAGCTTCGACAGCAAAAAACATTAAATCTGCAAATTAACTAAAATAAATTTAGGTTTGTTCAGAAATGATTCCAGTCGGCTGCGTCTCAGTCTAGACGCTCAGAACACTAATCCAGGTTCGGAGTGTCTTTTGCGTCACTCTCAATGCAGCAAACAGTGAAACTGTCAGAGCAGAAAGATGGAAATTCTGTGATTCAAGAATTTACCATAGCAATTAGGTGGGTGATGTTTGGCCACAAATCTGATCTAGATAAGTACCTCACTGATACTGTATGTAGTCTGTATTTATTCTCTTCTCTGTAGGTGTTCCAGTCTTGCTAGGTGTTGCTCTGTGTCTAATCTTATATTTTGTAGTCTTTTTTCTAGGTATCAGCACTGGCCCTGTGTTTATAGCAGTGTTTGAGTTTAAGAGTAGTCTGGATTGAACCTGTTTGTACTAGATAGAGATTTATACTCTGACTGAACACTAAGTACTTCTGTAAGTCGCTCTGGAGAAGAGCGTCTGCTAAATACCGTAAATGTAAATGATTTGAGTTACAAACCCAGCTGGCCTGCGGTCTGAACACAGCCACTGGTCACTTCTTACTGTTATACTGACACCACGCAGCTGATTAACCAGCGCACAGTAAATAAGAAGAAACACCTGAATTTTATTGATCTGTTTTTTTTTTAAGATGGTAAAAGTATGTGTTTGAGTGAGGTTGATTTATATATATATAGACAGTCATTAGCACTTTTTAAAAGAAAATAATGTCCATCAGATTTAATCCAGAAATTGTACATAAATAAGGGGAAATGAAATTATTTCCCATGTGTCTTACCTGGATGGTGGGCGGGGAGCGCTGCTTTCGGGTTGTGGTGGTAGACAGGGTTGTTGTGGTCTCTATGAAAGTGGTGGACATCTCTGGGGGCATGGACGTGGTGGTCCGGGACGGACTCCGACTGGTAGGTACGTCTCCCACCAGCCGCACGCTGCCATTCACCTTTATGTTGGTATGACCTTCAGCGGCCATGTTCAGAACCTTCAGCCCGTTGTAGTACAGGCCGGACAGCTGACCCTGGTACGGACGTTTGCGATCGTTCCCACCGATTGAGATGGTGGCCTGGGTGTTAAAGATGGTGAGCTGCCGACCTAAAGATGGAATCACAGTAGAACCGCAGTCACATCCATCATTCCAACTTCGTAACCCTACACTGTATACGGTGGTACTGAATAACAGTACTCGTTATAACTGCTGGACGGTTGTTGTAACTCACTAAGACTCTGAAAACCTAAAGGCCAGATATTCTTTATACACTGTCTGGTCAAAGCAGAACGTTCTACTGACTCAGCGATGAGCTTCTCGTTTCCTAAACTACCGTGTGGGAAATCATATTAAAGTCATGGAAAAGATCTCACTGTGTTACAGAAGATCAGAATATTTTCCTGCATTAATCTAAGAAACCACAACGGAGAAGCTGAAATGACCTGAACTGGACTGAACTGACCAGCATATTATTAACACCTGTGTTTACAGTGAGGTGTCAACTCTGCTGTAGAAATGTATTATTTGTGGCGGCTTTGATGAGTCGGGTCGAGGTTTAGCAGCATTATGGGTAATAAACCCCCTGAACGGCCTTCAGTGGATATTCCCTTCTTTATGGCACAGTGCCAAGATTCATCGTACGGATAGAATAAGGGATCATTTTACACCACAGAGTCCTGACCGCAGCCCTGTAGGACGTTACGGAGTGGTCTGACTCTAACGGTTTTGTAGGTGGAACTTCATTAACTCTGGATGTAAATAAAGGTGTGACGCTGCTGTGAAGTTTAAGGGCGTCTAATAAAATATCCGAGTGCAGCTTCTTCCCACCGGACAGTGTTTGCTGGATATTTGGAGTGTGTCTGTTTCCAAATGTAATATTTATACTACACAGTCACACGTTCACTCTGAGTCACGTTACTGCCTAATGAAAATAAACAGAACAGGAAAAACAACAACTCTGCAGTTAAAACTGCTACAAATTCACAAGTTTTTTCCATCAAGCATGAAATGACTGGGAGGGAAAAAAACATCATCTCATACACATCAAAGAAATATCATGTTGATTCATGCATGTAATACCACTAATGGGATTTTGGGAGCTTTAAAAAGTGTTAAAGGGACTTTATAATCATCTTATGAGGTTTAGGCAATGACCTTTAAAACCATTTTATATTCATATTATTGCAGAGATTATGTGCTAAATTTAACTAATTGTTATATTTCATTCCAACGTCGTTTGTAAATCCACTTATAAAAAGAGTTTATCTCATCTCAACAAAAAACAATACACAACATAGGTGGCATCACTGTGGCATTAACATTCATCAGCACCACTAATGCTGTGTGTAGCTTCTTCTTCCAGTCTGTAAATAACTGGACGTGTAACTGCGCTCGTGTGCACTTCAGCAGAGTTATTAGCAAACATGCTGAATAAATATTTGTTTACTTTAATACAATATAGGATTCCTTCATCTGTGTCATTGTTTACGTGTTATTATTCATTACGAGTCCCTTTAACTGGCGAATGGTTCAAAATGATTTAATGGAGATAAAAAAGGAGAGGGAAATAAATTAAAGAGTTTATGGTTAATTAAAGGCTTTAAAACTCGTCGGGCCAGCTGTGTATATAACAATGACGAAACGGTTTGACAAGGGAAACAAATAAAAACAGAAATTAAGAAGGATTAACAGGACTAATTCCTGTAAAGGTTACCTTTCTCGTGTAGCCAATCTTCGACCGGCCGGGTATATTTGAACGGGATTTTCTTATTAGCCATTTGAAAGCGCTCAATGTCGCTGTTACCTTTAAAGTTTA
Source organism: Megaleporinus macrocephalus (assembly GCA_021613375.1). Classification (NCBI taxonomy): domain Eukaryota; kingdom Metazoa; phylum Chordata; class Actinopteri; order Characiformes; family Anostomidae; genus Megaleporinus; species Megaleporinus macrocephalus. Next base: position 550,937 of record CM038707.1, on the reverse strand, counting down.
AAAGTTTAAAAAGAATCTTAGCACTTCTTACACATTCCACATTTAAACACTGTTTAAAAGAAATGTTTAGCCATGTTTAAGATCAGTTATTATAATTAAGATCATGTGTTATTATGATATCAGTTTATGTGTTTCATAATTGTGTTTCATTATTTCAATGATCCAATATTTCTATATAATATAAACATAAACCATGTAAACTTTACAAACACTTGCAAAATGAGTGTGTAAATAACACGTTACATCTTCATAATAACATAATGGCAGTAATAATATGAAGACATAGAAGAAACATTACTGACATATGCTAATAAGAAGTCCTGAAAAGTTTCAGATAAACATTTCTGAACTGGAAATACTTCAAAGGCACTTTTCCTCCCTGAACATCACATGCTTTCACATTTCTAGAAACAAGGAACAAATCACTTTACTAACAATATAGACAGAACAGAACAGCCACTGGACAATAAAGAGCTGTGCGTCAGATGTTTCTCAATGGATATCAGAAAATATTATACAACCAAATAAAGCAGAAACTGAAATTCTGTATATCAGACCTGAAGTAGATCCTGAGTGTTTCATATAAACACAGTCAGTGAAGTAGCCTCTCATCATCTGACAAACACTCTTCACTACAGTCCAGTTCCTGATTTCTGAAGGTTTGGAATCGTTGCTGTCAGCAGTTCAGTTCTCTCGCTTTATGATCTCTTGTGTTTTATCTTTAAAACAAAGCAGAACATCAAAGCTTCCAGTCCAGTGTGTGTAGGACAGGAGAGCTTGGTTCAGAGGAGGCGGTTTTATAAGTACCTCACAGTCCTGCTGCTGCCTTTGATCCACGCGGGCACCGAGTGTTTGCTGAAGCTACACTGGGCTCCCAGGATGGAGCCCCCCATGCTGGAGTAAGAGATACAGCTGGAGGGTCTGGACCACAGATCAAGTGGTATTCCAGCTTTTTCTCTCTTTCGGGACGTCGACACGCACAACGCTGGAGTATCAGTACTAGAGCATCGCTGCCTTGTAGTACTAAATTAGTATCATCTGGAAAACGTGCACCTGAAATTAGTCAAAAGTAACCCCTCCGCTGACCCCCTCATGGGTCAAGTGCCAATACATTATCATTGTAACCCTGACGTGGCCCATCAACCAGCTCCACGGACGGACGTGTGTAGAGAGAACGAGGCTGACAGATCAGAAAGAAATAAACTGTAGTATTTATTTATCAGCGGTCTAAAGAACATGGTGCTCTCAGTGACGGACACTCGTCTCTCTAACAGATTCCAGAGCTTCGTTTTCTACACGCCAAAGTAGCATCTGTGAGTCTCTGAAACCTCAGAGAGAAGAATGATCAAACACTCATCAGTCCAGTTCTGATAACATCAACAGAACGAGTGGAGTGCTTCAGGTTTTCAGGACCTGCACAGTTTAACTGGAACAGGTTAATGTCTAACACCCATGACAGGGCTTGTTCTTTACCTGATCAGTTGGATCAGGTGTTATGATCCTGTAGAACCGAAACTGAGAACCGTTCTTTTAGAACATGTGCTTATCTGCTGTTTTTGTGATCATACAAATTATGTTATTCATACAGAACAGTGCTTACATAATCCAATCACAGCCAATTAACACTAATTTAATTGCTAATCTGTGCCAGAACAGTGTCACCCGTCTGCAGAGAACCTGTCCAGTGGACACAGATCAGATCCATAAACGACAAGGGAGGAATTACTCAGGAGACAAAAACCCCTTCAACAACCGCCACAATCAATAATCATCAAATTCAAAAATCAGTGAGACAGAGACAGAGAAAGAGAAAGACAGAGAGAGAGAGACAGAGAGACAGAGAAAGAGAAAGACAGAGAGAGAGACAGAGAAAGAGAAAGACAGAGAGAGAGACAGAGAAAGAGAAAGACAGAGAGAGACAGAGACAAAGGCTGAGGAAGAGAGAAAGAAAGACAGACTGTGAGACAGAGAAAGAGAAAGACAGAGAGAGAGACAGAGAAAGAAAAAGAGACAGAGAGAGAGAGAGAGAGAGAGAGAGAGAGAAATTCTGACCCTGCTGAAGGACTTCTAGTGGAACATGTAAACAAACTGGAATCAGAACTGAAAGACTGGTGGTTCAGTGCAGAGGCTGAGGGACGCTACAGCGTTCGGGTTATTCTAACAAGCAGCTGAGCTGTTAGAGCTGAACCTGAAACAGTGTTGTGTTTCTATTAATAACATATTCAACTGTTCAGTAACAGCATCAGGACTTTAACCAGTGAAGCTCTTCTGATGTGCAAGCTCTCGTTATCTCGACTGCAGGTGGACCTTCAAACGGCTGCAGCATTAATTCAGCAGGTTCAGGTTCTCAAACGAAACTTCTTCAGACGTCTGAAATTTACAGAGGAGCTTATAAACACTACTTTTCTGAAATGTGCCCAGATTTAAAACCTGGTTCCTCAGTGGAGGCTCTTTCTGTTCCAGAGTCAGCCGGGAGTCACCCTAACCCTAGAGAAGCAAACTCCCCAAACACAGTTTAGGCTAGTCTATTAAACAATAAACGGAAGAAGAACCAAAAGATCAGAAGATGAATGCACCACTAGACTGAGCAGGACATCCTCAAGGCCAGACTAGGGTTAGGGATAGGGTTATGGTTAGGCTTAAGGTAGGGTTAGGGTAGAGTTAGTGTAAGGTTAGGGTTAAGGGTTAGGGGTAGGATAGGGTAGGGTAGGGTAGGGTAGGGTAGGGTAGGGTTAGGGTTAAGAGTTAGGGGTTAGGTTTAAGGTTATGTTAATGGTAGGGTAGGGTTAGGGTTATTGTGGTAGGGTAGGGTTAGGGTTAGGGTTAAGAGTTAGGGTTAGGGTTATGTTAGGGGTAGGGTTGGGTAGGATTAGGCTTAGGGGTAGGGTAGGGTTAGGGTTAGAATAGGGTGGGGGTAGGGTTAGGGTTAGTTTAGGATTAGGGTTAGTCAGGGTTAGGGTTATGGTCATGTTAGGGTGTCAGGTTAGGGGTAGGGTTGGGTATTAGTAGGGTTAGGGGTAGGGTAGGGTTAGGGTTAGATTAGGGTTAGGGTAAGTTTAGGATTAGGATTAGTTAGGGTTAGGGTTAGGGTTAGATTAGGGTTGGGGTAGGGTTACTTTAGGATTAGGGTTAGTTAGGTTAGGGTTAGTGGTAGGGGTTAGGTTAGATTAGGGTTAAGTATGTGGTAGGGTTAGGGTTATTCAGGGTTAGGGTCATGGTGGGTGTCGGGTTAGGGGTAGGGTTGGGAATTAGTAGGGTTATGGTTAGATTAAGGTTGGGGTAGGGTTAGGGTTAGATTAAGGTTGGGGTAGGGTTAGGGTTAGTTAGGGTTGGGGTAGGGATAGGGTTAGGGTTAGTTAGGGTTAGTGGTAGGGGTTAGGTTAGATTAGGGTTAGGGTTAGTGGTAGGGGTTAGGTTAGATTAGGGTTAGATTAGGGTTAGGTTAGGGTTAGTGTTAGGTTTACGCTAACAACTGGATTGATTACAACTGGATAGTATGTTTTGTTTTCAGTGAAACCATAACAGAAAATCTTTCAGCTACAGCGCAGCGGCAGTGGCGGCATCTCACAGTTAGGGTTAAGGTTAACAAGACATTCTCTCCACCACTCTCAAAGAAAGAGAAGAAAAATCTTTCATTATTGTTTTTCTTTTCTTCCTCATCAAAGCTCCTGATGTCCAGACAAGTGTCTAGCAATGGGCTGAAGAAGTAACAGGCAATCTTTGCAAACACATTGAGAGTGATGACCGACCTTTAGACTCCATCCAAACAGTTCTATGTTCAGAACACAGAGAGGACGGCACTACTCACGACAACCAGAAACACTTAAACTCGTGAAAGTCCTCGAATCATTCAGACATTCTGAGAAACAGAGTCGTACCAGCAGAAGATACAAAACAGTTTGATTCTTTAAGGCTCTGTTAGTTAAAATAACCCATATACTGTCATGGCTGCACAGTATAGTGTAGACGAGTGGAAGGATATAACCGTGTTTACACCACTGCACTGATTAACCTTCTCAGTGATTTTCACCAGCTTAACAACCAGCTGTCCAATAAAAACCCTGCAGCGCAGCAGGACCAGCCCTCGCTCCTCTTCACCAAAATCTCAGTTTCTCTTCTAACATACCTGCAAAACCTTTATCCCAGACCAATAGCAGCACAGGTTAGTGACTGTAACACTACCTTCACCTACCTGTGTACAGGTAAACTGCAACACTACATTCACCTACCTGTGTACAGGATCATCTACACTTCACTCCTATGAGTGCCTCTTAGATATGCCGTCTACATCCCAACCACCCGACCGTCCCTACTGTCTTCTCTCTGCTTCTAGAAAGACTGTATTCTTCCTCCCTCATACTCTCCTGCCCGGGTTGGTGACGGTCTGTAATCGGACCCTGGTGTATCATCTCTGACCTGTTCTACGAGCCGGACTATAGAACAGCTACTATTTTCTTGTGTTGTGAGTTTAAAGCAGTGAACGTTCTCCAAGGAGCAGCTGTGAATCTGTTTTGGAGGTTTAGCTCTATCTGAGGTTTCCAGTTTGTGTATTCATGTTTTAATTCCGGACACTATACAGACCCTTCTGAGAGTTACGTGTCCAACTGGTTAGCAGTCAGTACAGAAGCTACACTACTCATCAGTCCGTCCTATCAGTCCTGTGACTATAACAGTCCTGTTAACGCAGACTCTGTCCACACATGCCAGGAGGTTCCTGAAGAAAGGGCTGGACTGGGAAAGTGCAGGAACAGGAGCTCCTCAGAGGCCAGTAGCGAAACACAGGCATCAAAAAAGGACAGACCCTCCAAATTAATAGACCATGCAGGAGTGTTGGCACAGTTAAGCCCACCGTAATTCCCAACGAAGCAACATAGACGAGACACCTTGTCTGCATTTGATGAGCCAATTTGTACTGACCCAATCTGTCCCTCAACCTGGACAGAGAACATACAGCACAAAGAGGTCAGGGTTAGGGTTAAATCCTGACAGCTTAGACCTCCGTGTTCAAACAGTACGAGCATTGCTCTGGGTGCTGGAGCTGAATAGCAGCATTAGCAGCTGGTAGAAAACCTCAGTGCTGATCTGACTTTCATCCCAGCCCAGCTAGTGGAGCAGCGTTCAGAGACTCTCATAACTGGAGGACATACACACAGCCCGCTATGATTAATAAGCTAGAGTTTATAAACACGCAGCGTTAACAAAACACTCCGTTTCCTTTATTGAGTCCCTTTTTCACTAACACAACCTTACGATCCCAAAGCCCCCTCTCGTCCCCCCCACCAGCGTGATTTCAAGTTTCAGCACAATAACGATATTCCAGATCTGAAGACTCGTTTAAAATTCTAGAAACAGAAAACATTCCGGTTTGTGCGGCACATTAAACACAGAGAGTGAAGCGGGTCACGGTGAGAAACACTGCCGTTCATATCGATCAGTTCTGTTTCATATAAACATCCCACATACAATCAACTAGACATCAGTTAAGATTTCGCTTCAGCATTTAAAAGTAACTTACAGTCAAAATATCAGATCATCAAACTGCACCCATCATAAACCTGCCCCCCCAACACACAAGCCCCCTTTATACTGTTCATAAACACACACAGTAAACTTACTGTAGTATTATTACATTTACTGTAGTATTATTCAATTCATTGTAGTATCATTAATATTATTAAATTTACTGTAGTATTATTAGTATTATTACATTTACTGTAGTATTACATTTACTGTAGTATTATTAAATTCATTGTAGTATCATTAATATTATTAAATTAACTGTAGTATTATTAGTATTGTTAAATGTACTGTAGTATTATTAAATTCACTGTAGTATCATTAATATTATATTTACTGTAGTATTATTACATTTACTGTAGTATCATTAATATTATTAAATTTACTGTAGTATTATTACATTTATTGTAGTATCATTAATATTATTACATTTACTGTAGTATTATTACATTTACTGTAGTAGTATTATTAATATCATTACATTTACTGTAGTATTACATTTACTGTAGTATTATTAAATTTACTGTAGTATTATTAACATTATTACATTTACTGTAGTATTACATTTACTGTAGTATTATTACATTTACTGTAGTATTATTAATATTATTACATTTACTGTAGTATTATTACATTTACTGTAGTATTATTAATATTGTTAAATTTACCGTAATATTATGTTTACTGTAGTATTATTACATACACTGTAGTATTATTAGTATTATTATATTTACTGTAGTATTATTAATATTATTTCATTTACTGTAGTATTACGTTTACTGTAGTATTATTATTATTACATTTTTTGTAGTAGTATTAGTATTCTTATATTTACTGTAGTATTATTAATATTATTACATTTACTGTGGTAGTATTAAGTTTACTGTATTATTATTATTATATTTACTGTAATAGTATTATTAGTATTATTACATTAACTGTAGTATTATTTTTCTGTATATTTTATAGAATCTCTGAATGCTAAATTGTGTGGCTGTATATGAAAAAAAAACAATTTCTACAAATAAAATATCTGCTTTAGCTGATTAATTAAAATAATAATAATATTAATATTAATATTAAAATATTGATGTGAAGATAAAGTGATGTTCCTTGTGTTCCTGGAAAGCATGTGAGCTACAGAGGGTCTAATGTTAAAACCGCGGAGACGCGTTACCTGATGGGAAATGCTCATTGACTGGCCAGTTGTCCACCTGCAGGGTAGCGTTTCCTCCGTTCCGAGTGAAGCGCACCAGGTGATACTTCCCATCATTCACTGCAGTGCTGGTCTCTCTGACCGTGATGTCCACCGTACCGATGTTAAAGGTCACGCCTACTTTTCCTTCTTCCTGAAACACAAACAAAAACATCATCACACAAACTTCACAGAGCCGCTGTACACGAGACCAGGAGAGCAATCTGGGTTTAGGATTAGGGTTAGTATATATTAATTTAGGATTAGGGTGGGTATATATTAATTTAGGATTAAGTTTAGTATATATTAGTTTGGGATTAGGGTGGGTATATAGTAATTTAGGATTAGGGTGGGTATATATTAATTTGGGATTAGGGTGGGTATATATTAATTTAGGATTAGGTTTAGTATATATTAGTTTGGGATTAGGGTGGGTATATAGTAATTTAGGATTAGGGTGGGTATATATTAATTTGGGATTAGGGTGGGTATATATTAATTTAGGATTAGGTTTAGTATATATTAGTTTGGGATTAGGGTGGGTATATAGTAATTTAGGATTAGGGTGGGTATATATTAATTTAGGATTAGGGTTAGTATATATTAATTTAGGATTAGGGTGGGTATATATTAATTTAGGATTAGGGTTAGTATATATTAATTTACGATTAGGGTGGGTATATATTAATTTAGGATTACGGTGGGTATATATTAATTTAGGATTAGGGTTAGTATATATTAATTTAGGATTAGGGTGGGTATATATTCATTTGGGATTAAGGTGGGTATATATTCATTTGGGATTAGGGTGGGTATATATTCATTAGGGATTAGGAAGGGTTTATATTAATTTGGGATTGGGGTTAGTATATATTAAATTAGGATTAGGTTTAGTATATATTAGTTTGGGATTAGGGTGGGTATATATTCATTTGGGATTAAGGTGGGTATATATTCATTTGGGATTAGGGTGGGTATATATTCATTAGGGATTAGGAAGGGTTTATATTAATTTGGGATTGGGGTTAGTATATATTAATTTGGGATTAGGGTGGGTATATATTAATTTAGGATTAGGTTTAGTATATATTAATTTGGGATTAGGGTGGGTATATACTAATTTAGGATTAGGTTTAGTATATATTAATTTGGGATTAGGGTGGGTATATATTAATTTAGGATTAGGTTTAGTATATATTAATTTGGGATTAGGGTGGGTATATATTAATTTAGGATTAGGTTTAGTATATATTAATTTGGGATTAGGGTGGGTATATACTAATTTGGCATTGGGGTTAGTATATATTAATTTGGGATTAGCGTGGGTATATATTAATTTGGGATTAGCGTGGGTATATATTAATTTAGGATTAGGTTTAGTATATATTAATTTAGGATTAGGTTTAGTATATATTAATTTAGGATTAGGGTGGCTATATATTAAAGGACACACTTTACACTAGGAGTTAATGGAGGCTGTTTATTGCTGTAAATTATATATTCTGATTTTATGCACGTCGGAACGTTTCTGATTTCAGTTTTCTGTAATTCTAACCGTGTTGAGTAGCTGAGTTCAATAGTTACTCACAAACTGTAAGAGGATTATTTTACATAACCTCAGAGTGTATTTATAGAGAGCAAATGAAAGTGTTACAGTAAATATGTTAATGTTGAGAAGTCTCGCTAATGCTTTATCAGAACTCATGCTTGATCAAAGCTGATTGACGGTCTGATGATAATCTAGTCAGTCAGGCCTCTTCCTCAGTCCAGCACAGAGCTCACTACATGCCTTCCTACAGAAACACAGTCCAATCATGATAACAGCAACTCTAACCCTAACCCTAGCATTTCAGAGTTACGGCACTGACATCAAACAGCATCGCTAAACAAACTGATATCAATTCTAATACAAAGAAACACACCGGCGCTGACCTCCTGCTGACCTCCTGCTGACCAATCAACTCTAACATGAGTCACTTCTTTTGATATACACTCAGTAACGACACTCGCACGTCACGTGTTTATTGTCTCCAGACTGAAAAAGCAGCAGAGACTGATAAGGTCATCTGGGCTTCAGCTGGAGATCCAGCAGATACAGTAGACCTCCATCTCACACGGTGAGTTTACTGACCCCCCCAAACACCCACAATCCAATTCTCTCTTTTCAATCAGTCTCCAAAACAAAGACGACCTCAGGCAGCGACTCTCTCACTGACGTCTCCTACAGGCCTCAGGTCATCACCGACATCAGCACAAAGCCTCAGACACGACCTGCACAGAGCGATCCAGAGAACCACCATCACCTACAACCCACAAAGAGTTTCTGATTACACCAGAAACATGTTCTCATAACACACGCTGAACCTGCAGGACCGTCCAAACACTTTTGTTCAAATACAGACTGGAAACGGATTTTAAAGCAGTTTATTTTAGTGGACCACACCGGCCAGTACTTACAGAGTCCACTACAGTCTCCACTACACAAGCACTGGATACAGCAGCAGGAGGCCACGGAGCCACTGACTGCACATATATAGATATAAAAATGTAATAAAAAATCAATTAAATTAAAAAAAAAAAAAAAAAAAAAAAAAAAAAAATATATATATATATATATATATATATATATATATATATATATATATATATATATATAAAATAAAAAAATTAAATTAAAATATAACTAATCCTACACAACGATAGATAGTGACTCTACACTTCTGCTCCTGGGAGTAAAAACTGGGGCTGAGGACACGACGCAGGTCAGAGCATCAAATCACATTGATCTGTGGGTGTACGTTTACACAGCCCACCTAAACGAGCTAAATTTAGTGAAATACTGAAAAAAACAGCTGCTGAGGAGAAACCAGACCTCCTGAACGTCTAACCAGATACTGGCTTCATGTAGTTTTAGTTCAGAATTTAAATCTTTCATATTTATATGTTAAAAAGTTCTGAGATTACAGAGTCGCTCCAGCGTAACAGCCAGACACGTAACATCTTCCATAGTTACATATATATATACACACACACACACACACATATATATATATTTTTTTTTTATTTATTTATTTATTTTATATATATGACCTCCAGCATTGATTATGACTGAAACTCCTCAGACAGAAAATACAATTTACAAAGTCTTTCATCTCATCTTTAAAAAAGTAGTGCAGACGAATCAGGCTCAGCCCTGTGACCACCGTCCAGCTACTCACTCCACTGGAACGTCCAGTTAATCTCACTTCAGTTTTGAACCTCATGCCGATTTGATTTAACAACTAGACACACTATGTATATACCAGCAGAGTTTATATTAGAGTTCACTGACTGTCCCTTCAAACAGCCTCCCAGCCCACCTGAGAGAAACTCACTGTTCTCCTCAAGAGTTAATAATCATAAACATAAATCACGTTCCATCACCAGATCAACACCAGCGCCGTATACATGACTTTATGAATTCTTGAATTTTCAGTAAAATGAACTCAGACTGTATGTGGAGGGTCTCATGTAGAAACTGGGGGGCTGTAAAGGCAGTACGTGTTTGTGTGTTTGCTTTGTTGTGGGTTCTATATTAAAGCTTCTGCTGGTCTGAGTTCAGTGAAAATCCACTAGAAGGGAAGTGAAGTGCGAGTGGTGATGAAACTGAACAGCTCCGTAATCCAACCGGAGTCAGCGCCGCAGATCAGACGCAGATCAGACGCAGATCGGACGCAGATCAGACGCAGATCAGACGCATATCGGACGCAGATCAGACGCAGATCGGACGCAGATCAGACGCTTACGAGCTCCGAGATCAAAACTATTTAAAACCAGAAAGTTTAACAACACACTCAAGAAAGAGGAGCAGATAACATTATACATTCTTACACACACACTTACACACACACTTACACACACACACACACACACTTACACACACACACACACACACACACTTACACACACACAGTTACACACACACACACAGTTACACACAGTTACACACACACACACACACACTTACACACACACACACACACACACACACACACTTACACACACACACACACAGTTACAGACACACAGTTACACACACACACACACACTTACACACACACACACACAGTTACACAGTTACACACACACACACACACACACTTACACACACACACACACACACACACACACACACACTTACACACACACACACACTTACAGACACACAGTTACACACAGTTACACACACACACTTACACACACACACACACAGTTACACACAGTTACACACACACACACACACACACACACACACACACACAGTTACACACAGTTACACACACTTATGCACAACCTGTGACGTGTACGAGCTGGTGAACTTCGTGTTGTTTGGGGGTGTAAAGTGAAAACACGCTCGTGTTTGTTGGTTCTGTTTGTCTTCTCGTGTCCGGTGGTTCCGGTGGTTCCGGTGGTTCCGTCTCGTCAGGTGAACGACTCGTTTCTGGTTCTTGGCTTGTAAAGCTGCTCAGCTGGCGAGAAGAGCTGAACCTGAAGATCACGCGCAGCTGAACGAAAGTCCTAACGCAGACGCTGCAGACGCAGGCAGAGGAGCTCTCGCGCTGAGGAGAAGACCAGCTTTAGAAGATCTCAGATTTGTTCTGCTGAACGCCGTCTCCTCCGGGACTCGTCCTGCGGCCTGGCGCGCGGCACGTAGCGCTGATCTGACGTCGCACTATGAAAGAGGAGAACCCATCCGATCAAACCTCGGCAGGAAAGGAGGTCGTGACCCCTGCGGTCAATACGCATATCCAATTATTTCAGCTGTCTTCTGGGTCCTCCTTTTATAGAAAGCGGTCTCGCTCTTACAGGAAAT